>JARHVA010002534.1:2445000-2501718 GCA_037957365.1 Torreya grandis | reverse complement strand
TCTATTAAAAATGTAGACTATAGTATATATTGCCTCTCTCTAATATCCATCAAATAATATAGAATCATTTAGCATAGTTATAAACATCTCTTGAACTATCCTATTCTTCCTCTCCACTACCCTATTTTTTTAGGCATCCTAGTTGCTAAGAATTTTCCCCTTATTCCATGAACCTTATAGAATTCATCAAAGTCATTAGATAAAAACTTTCCTCTATCATATCTTGGGCACTTGATATTCCCATCATTCTCATTCTCAACAAGAGCCTTGAATACATTAAACTTGTCAAAATCTTCTGATATTTTTTTCAAGAATACAACCCAAGTCATTCTTATGTAATCATCTATGAGTAACATGAAGTAGTTATCTCCTTAAATGCTTTGAATTCTTGTATGCCCATAGAGGTTAGTGTGTATTAACTGCAAGGGTATTTTAGTATACTACTCCTTAGACATGAACCTTCTTCTAGTCTACTTACCATGTTGATAAGCCTTTCAAAGTATGTTTTTAGGGTTGTTGATATTAAACACATTCTTCACAGACTTATAAGTACTAATCTTGACTAGATTGCCAAATTTTAGGTGACTTAAACTTATGTGTCATATCCAAATTTCATCTATCTTGATCATGAAGCACCTCTCCTTCTTGAACTTATTTAAGACATAAATTGTTCTTAGTCCTATTAGAATTAGAAATTGGCCTTTCTAATTTGGATCTTCTTATCTCACACCTTATGTCATGAAATGTTAGTGTGAATCCTTTATTGCACATTTTACTTACACTAATCAAGCTATGTTTCAAATCTTCCACATAAAATGATGACTGATGTTTAACTCTTCATTTAATAAATGTTCAATTGATGTCTTATCAACAAAGGTTGGTGTCCAAAGCTGTCTACAGTAAGGTGTAGGATGGTAGATCTAGAAGTTTGCTTATGGGGGTTTTTGATGATCCTATTCTAACTTTGACTAAATAAAGAAATGTCTCTTAAACTACATGATTCACTCTTTTACTGAAAAGGAAAAGATGCAATTGTTTAATTAAATAAATCCACTCTTTTGCTTGAAATTAAAATCACACTCCTATTTACACTTGCATGCAAATGGAGATGTTTAACTAGAAAAGGAAATTTTCTTCACACATTTGTTGTAAAAGAAAACACACTTTACTTAGAAAGGAAATGAATTTGGAATAAGGAAATGTCTTTTGAACTATGAATTTGTTTTGATGTTTTATGAATAAATGCAAATATTAACAAGATTCTGATTAGTTATAATAGAGATTTAATATAACATAATATAAATATGTACATAATTATTAGTTCCAAGGAGAGTGGGTCCTTACTCCTCTCAGACTCAGGAAAGATTAATCAATGTTAGAAACTAAAGTGATAATTCATAAAATTGAAATTACTAAAATCTATCTAAAACTTGTAATATGCTTTTACGTATCTTTCATCTTTTTTTTTATGACAAAAGTCTTACCTTTTATACTAATACAATCAACTAAAAATAGGATGCAAAGAAATATTATTCCTTGGTCAATCCACTCATCCAAAGATAGGAGATTGGATTTCCTAGAGATCTAATTATTCTGATAAAATAGATATACTATCCTATAATAGTCTTAACATCCAAGTATATACAACTTTATCAAAAGCAAATCCTATAAAATAGCAGGCAGGTAGTTTCCTCATTTGACTCTAGTTGGAATGACCCTCTCTCATCTTATCTAGCCACCAGCTTCCCTATTTATAGCTTTATCTTTATAAAATCAATGGAATTGACCTTGTAGAGTCGATAGGAATGAGCTTATGGATTCCATAGAAATGAGCCTATAGATTCCATAGAAACAAGCATATAGAGTCTGTAGAAACAAGCTTGCAGAGTCCATAGAAACATTTTGTGTGAGTTCATAGTTCTACTAGATGGAGATCAAAATTGAACTTTCACTATACATCACCTGTGTCTTCTTCCTAAGCATTCTTCACAACAAAAAATCACTAAAACATGATATGTATTAGACATTAATGACAATGTAAAGGTTTAGTCTTTGGTTCAATATAAATAAGACAAGTATCTATTTTCCCTGTAATAACTATCTAACAATCTATGATTTACATAAGATAATATCCTTAGAGACATGAAGTGATGGAAATAACATGTCAATAATGAGCCATATTTTGAGCTCTTCATCTCCCCCAGGCTTTACCTTTTGTAAGTCCCATTGTAAACATTCATTGGCATTCATAACTCTGGCATTCATTTTCCACACTCTGACTCAAATCATAATCATCAAATTCATTTATTATATTCTTGTCTAAATTGATTGTAAATCCCTGATGTTCTTGAATCATTTGTTTCCATATATTGAATTGCTCCTCTGATTGTGGAGCCCAACTCTACCATCCTAGAATAGGTATCATCAACAAAGGGGGTATATATCTCATGCCAATCCATTTCTTTTCTCCCCTAGAGTTTATTATCTCTATTAATATTTTCAAAATTGAGGAAGCTCTCCTCATACTCCATCGTAAGTTATTTGGAGACATGACCTCTCATCTTTAAAGAGGAACTAAAAGTTGGTCCCACATTTACACACTTGTAGTCACCACCAAATCAAAACTTTATCTAAAAAACAAGTCAAAATAAATAGCACAATCATATAAAGCTTTTAAATAATGAGTTTTAACTTCATCTCTTAGACAAGCATAGTTAAAATTCTATCTGATCAATCTGGGGATAGGAAAGGCTGGTCTAATACATAATCTTATAGTCTTAGCATCATTTGTATACTCCTCAAATCTACTTTTCCATGCTAGTTGATTTTTGAATCTAGAATGTAATACCCTCAGTTAAACTTCTCCTACATGAAGGTTTATCAAGAACTTATTGTGTTCATGGTCTCCTATGATCAAATCATGTAAATAAAACTCATAAAGCAAATCCTGCTGATCACATTCAGCAAATTTCCAAAAATGTTGTTGGTTGTGCAATCTTATAAGGAAGATAACAAGAGATCCTCAAAATCTACCATCTATAAAATTGTTCAAATAAAAACAAACTATATGTAGGAGAAGGATTTCTACATGCTAAAAGAGATTCCCCCTAATTTGCATGCATCCTACAAATTTCTTCTAAATCTTGGAAGTTAGCTTCTAATTCTTTCTTTCCATTTTCCAATATTTTGTTTGAAGAAGTTACAACTTTATTTTTCATTTAAGTATGGAATATTCTTCTTCAATTGATTTGTATACCCCTCAAATCTAATTTTCCATGCTAGTTGATTTTTGAATCTAGAATACAATTACCTCAGTTAAACTTCTCCTAAATGAAGTTTTATCAAGAAATTATTGTGTTCCTAATCTCTTATGATCAAATCATGTAAATAAAACTCATAAAGCAAATCCTGCTAATCAGGTTCATCAAATTTCCAAAAATGTTGTTGGATGTGCAATCTTATAAGGAAGATAACAAGAGATCCTCAAAAGCTGCCATCTATAAAATTGTTCAAATAAAAATAAACTATACGTAGGAGAAGGATTTATACATGCCAAAGATATTCCCCTAATTTTCATGCATTAAAAAAATTTCTTCTAAATCTTGGACCTTAGCTTATAATTTTTTCTTTTTATTTTCCAATATTTTGTTTGAAGAAGTTGCAACTTTGTTTTTCTATTTAAGTATGGAATATTCTTCTTCAATTTGATTTAGCATTTTCAAGGTAGGAATACCTGGACAACTTATTTGACAAATTTGGTCAACAAATACCTTAGGAGGAGAAGGTGAAACATTAGAAGGTGATTTGGAAGAGTTTACCAAACTTTTCAATCTCCTATTCTCTTTCTTTATTGTTCACTTTAATTTTTCTTTATTGTTTCTTCTAATCTATGAACTTCTATTGCATGATTGGTAGATGTTGTGTCTAATTTTTACACCAACAATGAGTTGAGATGATCCTTATTCTGTAATTGACTAATCAAGTCAATAATGTCAGCTATTTGTTGTTGCTCTAGAGCTTAAGCTTGAGAAATATTCAAGGTTAACTGCATAATAAGATCATTTAGATTAGAGGACTCACCTTTATCATTTATGCATATAATTTTTCCTTTATTCATTGTAGTTTCAACTAAAACATATGGTTGTCCTGCCATACTTGATTCCTTTGCCATGATTAGCTCTTCTTCTAGAATTGGATCCTCCATTATGATTAGAGAGTTCCTTTTGAAAGGCATTTCTTCAACATCTATAGTTGTAAGGATATTTTGATGTATGGGGAAATGAGATGCATTTTTAAGACTATCTAGAATGTCTCCAACCTCTCATTCATCTTCATTTATCAGTATTAACCTTCTCCTTCTTTTGGTCACTCACTGAGCTACACTCGATTATCTTTCCTTTTCAACCATCAAACCCTCAGTCTTCTCAAGTTATGTAGAAACCTTTTATTTCAATTTCCTTCTTCCTAACAAGGAAATTGGTTGAAATACATATTCATAAGGTTTTTTTGGGGACCTTAAAACTATAGGGATTTGAGACCTTGTGATTCTTCTTGAAGAAGAAGAAGAAGAAGAAGGGATTTCTGTTGGGACTACAGTCTGTGATTTCTTTTTTTAAAGTTGTTTTCTCAACTGATGTAGCTAGTGGAGATAAATGTTCCTATGATAAATTGGAGGTTTCTTGTGTAGGCAGATTTGTAATTTGTTATGTTACACTATTCTAAAATTCTTCCTAGACCTCTTGTCCTTGTTGAAAGAAGTGATCTTGGATAATTAGGTGAATAATGCCATGGTGCCTAAGAGTAGAATTAGTAGTTGTAGTCATAATTTGAAGGGCACCATATAAGAGGTATGGGAGGTTAATCTTGTAATGAGGGTTTTGTCTCCCATGTTTAAGGTGTATTAACATTTTCATGGAATCTCCTCCTAAAAGACTGTGTTGTCCCTCACAAATGATATACTTGAGTACCCACTTGGATACAGATTTTCAAGGTTCAAGAAGTGAATTTATACTAATCCCTTTTGATTTTCCTTTAGAATATATTATATATGAAGTCCCAATCTACTCATTACCATTAAACTAAATAATTAAATCACTAAATGGAATTCTATCAGTGGATCTCATTCCCTCTTCTATAACTTGTATGATTTGACTTATAATTTGAGTTGAAATAGGAATAACAATACCTTTAATCACTGAAAACTCAAGGATGAGATTAGTGATGAATTATCTTACCATGGTTTCATGGAAACCCTAGAACTTTTCAATGAAAGGTAGCCAGCCATTTACTCTAAACACTACCACAAAAGATTTTTCTTTGTGAAACTTTGTTTCATTCTTTAGCTCTATTCTCATTTTTTGTCCCATTTCTACTTAGATTGATAGACAAATCTATTTATTTAACTCAGATTAGGGTTTAGACTAGTCTTCTATTGAAATTTGTAGGCAATAATCACTGAGGATTTGTAGACCAGCTTCTGTAGAAATCTATAGGAATGAAATGGTTTGTGTGAAATTCCATAGCTGTATGAGTCTATACTTTGATATGATTATTTTATATAGTTTGGCACCACATAGTTTTACAAAGTGTGCCAGCCATTTCATCAAATTATTAGAAATTGAATAAAATGATGATGTGGTACTTTGATAGTGAAAGTGATTTATCACTTCATTTAAAACCCCTTTTATGATGTCCTATCATTATCATTATTGATAATACAATTGATTGTACCAAAGATGTACACTTATCCATACACCTTTGGCAGCTCATTTCCATGCTTTTTCATTATGGTATGTGTCATGTCATTCTATTTAAAAAGGCTCAAGTTTGGGTCATCTCCTTAGAATAAGTCTTAATTTAATAAAAAATAATTAGTTAACTAAACATAGATAAATAGAATATATGTCTCACTTACTTTTGACCTTAGATTTATCCTTTGCTCACCATTTGTCCTACACAAATAAGTTTGCATGGATTAGTCAATAAGTGTTGAAAGAATAAATTTTATTACATGGAGAAGACAAATCATAGTGACATGATGAGATTCTCGTGTGTATATATATATATATATATAGTTTTACCCTTTGGCTAGCCATTGTTGGTTTTCTAACCAAAGCTCTTTTCCAATGTATAGCTAGCTAGCAAGCTAATTTTCTGGGCATGCATTGTCAATAGTGTCCCGAGAAGGATTTTCACTATTGACACACACACACACACACACACACACACACACACACACACACACACACACACACACACACACACACACACACACACACACACACACATATTATTTATTTTGGATCATCAAGGATTAGGTTCTCTAAAAGAAGTAGAGTCCTCTAAAAAGGCTACTTGATCTTTTACCTTTTAAACAAATTCTTCTTTATTGAGAGGTTTCTAATAAAGCTTCAATTTATGTCTATTGACTAACAAAGCTCTTCTACTATCATCAATAGGTATTAGCTTAATAGAACTATTTTTAAAGACCTCCTCAATCTGATAAGGTCCAAACCACCTCATTTCTAGTTTTCCTTTAAATTTTTGAAATTTGGAATCAAATCACAGTGCCCAATCTCCTTTCTAAAACTTCTATTTCTTGATTTTTGAATCATGCTAAACTTTTCTTTGATGTTGTACAAATTCAGTTCTTTGTAGTGCTTCCATCCTCATCTTATCAAGTTCATTAACATATAATAGTCTTGATTTCTATATTTATTATAATTCAATCCCTACTTCTACAGTTGTTTTCAATGTTTGTAATTCAAATTCACCAGAGAATAAGGGATTCTTACCATAAACCAATTCATAAGGTGAAAATCTAGTTGTTGTTTTCCAAGTAGTATTATAAGCCCAAATAGCTTTTGATACCTTATCTACCTAATCTTTTCTACTGGAATTAATAACCTTGGTTAAAATGGTTTCTAGTTCTCTATTGGTGACTTCAACTTGTCCATTAGCATGTGGATGGTATGGAGATGTTTTTCTATGTTGATTTTGATATACTTGCATGAAGTGCTTTATCATGTTTGATATGAACTGTGGTCCTTAATCTAAAACTATCTCCCTTGGAGCACCAAATCTTTGCATGATTTTGAAATATAAGAAATCATCTACCATCTCTTCTCTTTCATGAGTTAATACTTCCACTTTCACCCACTTCATCACATAGTCTATACATACTATGAGATATTCTTTTCCTTTGGAAGGAAGATCCATAGGACCTATAAAATCAATTCCCCATTTCTCAAATGGTTCTAGGACCAATTGAGGATGAGGGTGTAGATGCATCTCTATTGAAAGAATAGGTTTTCCAATTTTTTGACAAGAATCATAGTGTCTAACAATCTTTTTACTTACTGATGAAGGTGAGGCCAATAGTATCTTTCTCCTAGGATTTTATGTATGGTTCTTTGATCTAAGTAATGACCTCCTCCTGGTTCATCATGATAAGCTCTGATGATATCATAAGCTTCAACATTTGTCACACCTATGAAACACATGGTCAGGTCCAAGTTTGAATAGCATTCTGTTAATCTATTTAAAAGAAGAACTTTCTTTGATTAAATGTTTCTTTTTTTTTTGAAAATCATAGAGGAAACTTCCTTGTGGTGAGGTAATTGACTATATCAATAAACCATGGAGATTTTAATGAAATAGAAAATAGTTGTTCATCTGGAAAGCCATCTTCCACTGGTTCTTCTTCACCTATAGTGTTCATTCTTGACAAGAAGTTAGCAACCACATTAGACTTCCCTAGTTTATCTATAATAGTAACATCTAATTCTTTTAAGAGAAATAACCATCTAATAATCCTACCTCCCACAATTGGTTTTTTGGTTAGGTATCTAATAGTTGAATGGTCTGCATAGATAAATACCTTGTAGCCTATTATTTAGTGTCTAAATTTGTTAATTGCATAGACTATAGTTAGGAATTCCCTCTCAATTATGGTGTAGTTTCTTTTAGTAGGTGTCATGTTTTTGCTAATATAATATATAGTATACATGTTATCCTCTTCATCATTTTATCCAAGGACTACTCCTATTATTGTATTAAAATCATCTATGTATATATGGAATGGTTGAGTCTAATCTAGTCCTCTCAATACTGGAGCAGTAATAATTTTAGCTTTGATGGTCTCAAAGGCCTACTGGCAACTATCACTCCATTTGAATGTACTATCTTTTGTAAGAAAGGCAAACATAGGGGTATCTATTTGGCTAAAATTATCTATAAATCATCTATAGTAACCAACATGTCTCAAAAAACTCTTAATTTCAATTTGTGTTTGTGGGATGGGTAAGTTGGAGATTATTTCAACCTTCTTTGGGTCTACTTGAATGCCTTTTCTAGAAATATGGTGTCCCAACACTATTCCTTCATCCATCATCAATAAACATGTATCATGGCTCAAAGATAATTGATGTTCTTCACATCTCAATGATACTCTTTCCAATTTGGTAAGAGCCTCTTCATAAGTTCCACCATGAATGGTGAAATCATCCATATATACTTCAATAGAATCATTTGTAAGGTCAGAGAATATTGCCAGAACTACTCTTTGGAATGTTGTTAAAGTATTACAGAGTCCAAATGGGAGTAATTGATAAGCAAATGTTCCCCAAGGGTAGGTAAATGTGGTTTTATCTTGATCTTCAGCTGCTACCATTATCTATTTATACCCACTAAACCCATCTAGGAAAGAAAAATATCTTTTTCCTACTAAGTTGTTAAGAACTTGATCACTGAAAGGTGGAGGAAAATAATCTCATAGTGTTTGTTTAATTATCTATAATCTACACATACCCTTAATTTTCCATTTTTATTGGGCATAATTACCAAGAGTGAAACCCACTAGCTATCTAAGATGGGGTAAATAAACTCAACTTATAGCAATTTTTGGATCTCTATTTTGACTATCTCCTTTAATGTTGGGTTTATTCTTATTTGTGGTTGTCTGATTGATTTAATAGATTCCATGTAAATTTGATGAATGCATATGCTAGGGTGAATTCCCTTCATGTCAATATAATCCCAAGTAAAAGCCTTGGTATGTCTTTCTAGTACTTCAAAGAGTTGATCTTCCTCTTCATTTGTTAACCAACTATTGATGTTTAAAATCTTTCCAAGTAATACCATGATTGGTTTTATGCCTAGGTAGTTAGATTTTATTTGATTTAATTCACTAATCAATGAATTCAGAAGATATGGATGAGGAAGTAGCTTATGAATCATAGTTACATTATCAACAAACTCTTTTCTAGGAGGAATCAGTCTTGCTAAAGAACAATGGAATGCATCTAAGAAATGATTTTACTATTGTTCTGCCAATTTCCACACACTTTTATGAATCAATATATGATCATATAGTGAGGAAACAATAGAAAAAATAGAAGTGTAGATTACATAATATTATATCTGACCCAAGAATCCTAAATTGAGGTAGTTCATAGTTTCTAGACTGGTAGAGTCTGTAGATTCCAAACTAGTAAAGTGCATAACTTTCAGACTTGTAGAGTTCATAGCTTTTAGACTGGTATAGTCCATAGCTTTTAGACTGGTATAGTCTATAGATTCTAGGTATATGTCTCCATTTAATTATTCCAAGTGGTTTTTAACTATGATCATAGCTAAAGAGGAAATGGTGTCTAATGTGTTGTCTGATTCATCCACCCAAAGTTCTTATATGTGATTTGTTGATGGTTTTGTAAGAGGATACAAAGAGATGCATTTAGATTTTAATCCATTAGAAATGGTCATGTCTCCTGACCTGCAATTAGTTAATGTTATTACAGTAGCCAACCATGGTCTACCTAGGATCATGAGATATCCTAGATTCTTTATTTTAGGTTGCAAGACAATGAAATCTACTGAGTATTCCTAAGACTCTATTAGTACTTCAACATTTTCTATAGTCCCTTCTAGTTTAGTTGCATATTGGTCCACCATTTGAAGAATGGTAGTTTTGGGTTGCATTCTCATAAGAGATAATGTATAGAGAGTATCAGTTGTCATAACATTAATTGGTACTCCCAAATCTACCAAAATGTTAAGAATTTATTTACCTCTAATTATGACTGTGATCATTGAGCTTCCTAGATTTACATATTTTGGAACTAATAGTTTTCCTACTAATAAATTAGTAACTTTTACATCAACATGAATGGTCTCTGGATATTTTTCTTTCCTCCCAGGTGTCTTGATACAAAGTTTTTTGATGATCTTGTTTAATTTAGGTATATCCCTAATAGCTTGTAGTATGGGTGCCTCAATATTGATCTTTTTCAACTCATGGCCAAGTTTGATTTTGGCTTAATATTAATTTCTCTCAATCTTTAAGGAAAAGGAAATACTGGTGTAGTAGTTTTCTCTTTGTTTACTTCATGGCTCATTTTGATTTTGGCTTCTCTAGTATTTAATTGAGATGATTCTATTTTTTCTTTTTTATTAGGTATCTCAAAAATGAAAACTAGAGGTTTTTGTATAGTTTTCTCTAATCTTAACTATATGTCTAAATAATCAATAACTCCAACATTCATTTTTTCTTCTTGTTCATTAACATAAAAAGGTGTTGATTGTTTATTTTTTGGATTTGTTATTGATTGTGCAGGCATTGAGGGTTGATTGATTTGTATTTTTTGCTAAATAACTAGGGGTGGCATTATAGTTTGATGTTGAAGTGGTCTTCTTAGTTGGGTGAATTTTTATTGTGGGTTCCACTGTAGATTCCATTATTGATACTATTATGGCATCCAATGTTGTTGTGGTACCCATTGTTGTTGTGGTTGTGGCACCATTCGTGGGGGTGTTGGCATCCACTCTTGTTTTGCCCATGGATTTTAGATTGATGGAATTTGGGGTTAATTCCAAAAAGGTGAAGGAAATAAAAAATTCCATGGTTCCATCCATGTATTAACTAGGTTTTTTACATTAAACTATCCTTGAGCCTAGTTTTGTGGCAAAGTATTGTTTTTGAATATAATTTACTTCTTCACTAGACTGGACTTGTGTTTTTATTTAATTTTTTAAAATAGGTAGAATGGCACAATGTTTGGTATCATGATCTGTTGCATCACAAATCCCACATGATGAAACATTACTTTTATCTAGGGGTAGTCTCTAAGGGCATGTTTCTATCTGCACTTAGGATAATAGATTGCTAAATATTCTATTGCATTTGCCTTAGCTTGAAGGCCATCCAAAGTACTATTTAGTGTAACTAGAATATCCATCTTTAGATTGGCAAATTCTTCCATTAGCTTACCCACTTCATTAGATTTCCCAAACCTTCCTCTCCTAATTTAGAGTTTTGTTCAAGAGTAGTTGGTACAAATCTCAATAATCTGATTGAAAGCCAGCTTATTTATATCTCCACCTCCCATCAAATTTAAGGCATCTCTAGTATCTTCATCCAACCCTTTTAAGAAAACTAATTTATGAACTTCTTCAGTGAGTGGATAATTGCTTCTTTTATGAGTAAACATGAATCTATCCAAATAGTCCTCTAAATATTCATCCTCATTCTATTTGATTTTGAAGAAATCATCTTTTCTTTCTTGCACTCGATAGTAATCTTGATACTTATTTAAGAATTCTATTTCCATGTCATCCCATGTTCTAATAGAATCACTAGGTAAACCCATGAACCATCTCATAGCTACATCTTTAAGTGTAGAGAGAAATAGTTTTAATTTCTATTTATCTATTATGTAATCATAGGTTTGACATAACATCTTAAACTCAAATAGGAATTGATCAGGATCTTTTGTAGATCTTCCCCAAAAATTTGGTAGATTGGCTAGTGAAATATTTTTCATGGGGGTTTGATCATTAGGATCTCCAACAATAGGAAAGGAAAAAGTCCTTTCTGGTTGTGCAAGTTATTGATTTTATTGGAGAGCCATATTTTCTTCTTCTAATGATGTTTCAAAGTTGGGATGATATTCCCACTAAATATTTGTGGTATCAGTTATGGGTTGTTCAAATTTCTTAAAATTTTCTTCAGCTATGGATCTTTGAAATACTTCTTCTAAGTCCTTGGAAATTTCTAAATGATGTCTTCCTATAAGAGATTGATCCTAAGGAATTTTTCTTATGGGGCTTGCTTATGGCAATGGCCTGGTTTCTATCCAAGTTTCTAAAGATTATTGTAGATAGATTTCACTCGTAACTTCTGGTTCACTACCTAGAGATGTTGAAGGAGTTTCAACTTGTGTTTTTGGTGGAAATTTTGGGATGAATCATCCTTTGAAGTCTCTAGGATGGTTCATCAATTTATTAAATTGTTTTTTGGATTTTATGGATTTTATTAAAAAAAAATCCACTCTAAACCAATAATTACTACCTTACTTTATTTCCCTGGCAATGATTCCAAAAATGATGAGTGTTATTTAACTCTTCATTTAATCAATGTTTAATTGATGTCTTATCAACCAAGGCTAGTGTCCAAAGCTGTCTATAGTAAGGTGTAATATGGTAGATCTAGAAGTCTGCTTATGGGGGTGTTTGATGGTCCTATTCTAACTTTTACTAAAGAAAGAAATGTGTCCTAAACTACTTGATTCACTCTTTTGCTGAAAAGGAAAATATGAAACTATTTAATCAAATAAATCCACTCTTTTTCTTGAAAGTAAAATTACACTCCTATTTATGCTTACATGGAAATGGAGATGTTTAATTAAAAAAGGAAATTTGCTTCACACGTTTGTTATAAAATAAAACACACTTTACTTAGAAAGGAAATGACTTTAGAATAAGGAAATGTCTTTTGAACTATGAATTTGTTTTAATGTTTTATGAATGAATGCAAACATTAACAAGATTTTGATTATATAATAGAGAGTTAATATAACATAATATAAATACCGTACACAGTTCTTTATTCCAAGGAGAGTGGGCCCTTGCTCCTCTCAAACTCAGGAACAAATATTCATCAATGTTAGAAACTATAGTGATAATTAAAAAAATAGAAACGATTACAATCTATCTAAAACCTATAATATGCTTGTACATATATTTCATATATTTTCTATTATTTTTTTTCAATGACAAAAGTCTTACATTTTATACTAATAAAATCAACTCAAAATAGGATGCAAAGAAATAGGATGCTTTGGTCAATCCACTCATCCAAAGATAGGAGATTGGATTTCCTAGAGATCCAATTATTCTGATGAAATAGATATACTATCTTATAATAGTCCTAAGATCCAAATATATACAACTTTATCAAAAGCAAATCTACCAAAAAGTAGGTAGATATTTTCCTCATTTGACTCTAGCTGGAATGATTCTCTCTCATCTTATCTAGCCACCAACTTCCCTATTTGTAGCTTTATCTTTATAGAATCCATGAAATTGACCTTGTAGAGTTGATAGGAATAAGCCTATAGAGTCCATAGAAACAAGCCTATAGAGTTCATATAAACAAGCTTGCAGAGTTCATAGAAACAAGCTTGCAGAGTCCATAGAAGCAAGCCTACAAAGTCCATAGAAATAAGCCTATGGAGTTTGCAAAAGCATTCTACGTGAGTTCATAGTTTTATTGGATGGAGATCAAAATTGAACTTTCACTATACATCACCTATGTCTTCTTCATAAGCATTTTTCAAAACAAAAAATCACTAAAACATGCTATGTATTAGACATTAATGACAAAGTAAAGGTTTAGTCTTTGGTTCAATATAAACAAGACAAGTATCTATTTTCCATGTAATAAATATCTAACAATCTATGATTTGTATAAGATAATATCCTTAGAGAGATGAATTGATAGAGATAACATGTCAATAATGAGCCATATTCTGAGCTCATCATAAAACACATTTTGTGTCTTAGTATTCCCATTATCCAAACTCAAGACACCCTCACCAATTATATCAGTATTTGTGTTGTCTTCAAACCCCACTATTCTTACAACATTATTTTTTTATGAGATGAAGTTATTTCTATCTCTTATCATGTGGATTAAGAAACCACTATTTATATATCATTTCATGCCTTCATCTTGCATGTGGAATGCAGTCTGAGCTAGCATAAAATCCTCTTTGATCTTTTATTCCTCCTTAACAAATAGTCCATCTTGAATCTTGAGCTCAATATGATAATTCTTAACTTGTTTTGGCTTCCTTACCAATGTTTGATTCTTTGCATGCATTCTAGGAGCTTCATATGTCTTGTTTAATCTTGAGTTACTTCTAACTCTCTTAGAGAATAATATTTTAATGTGTCCTATATTATGATAGATGTAGAAAACAATATTTATGTACTTACATATTGAATGATTTATACTTTTCCTATGGTCTCATGATGACTTATCCTTGATTGCATTGGGCTTCCTGATTGGTCTTTTAATGTTGGTACTCTTGACTTGTTATAACTTCTCACACTTTCCCTCAAACTTTCTCATCTTGTCTATGAGTTGATCATGCTTAACCTTTAATGAATCTAGTTTTGTCTTCAACTGGTCATACTCAACTTCTTTTGACCTAAACCTTATGTTGACACCTTCTAATTGACTCTTGAGATCCTTGATATTCTTATTTTGACGCTTCAAATCATTAAGGTAAATTATGATCTAATATTCAAGGTCTGATTCATCCTATCCTTATTTTTTTTCAAAGTAAACTTCTTCATCATACATGTCTTCTTCCTTTTGACCAGAAGACATTTTGTGCTTCTTAGGATCACCTTCAATATGTTATAATTATTTCAAAGGATTAGGATATGATAAAAAATTTTGGAATCACAATTAGTGAGAGGTGGGGTGAAATCAATCTTAAAAAACATTTAAAATTTTATTTTTTTATCCATAAACTATCAAATAAATATAGTGAACTAACAACACATCAAGAACCATTTATATGAGCATAAGACAATAGCATAACACATAGAACACTTATTTGAGTGGGAAACCTTTAAGGGAAATAAAACCCAATGATATATAAAAATATAATATAGTATTATAAGACAAACATTCAATTTTATTGAAGTACTGAATCCACATAGAACACCAACCCCAACTAGTTATGCACCAACTCAGCTAGGCTTTAACTAACACCAACTTATAAGGATGCACCAACCCCTTAGATGACTTAGAACCAACTCAAACACCTAATTAATTTTATCACCTTTATGATACATTATTTCTCAACAAACTAAATTTTACCACCTCTTCATCTCTTCACACTCTTAGCCCTCTCAAATTGCCTTCTAGGCTCCTTCACTCAACTAGGTTTCTTTAAGACTTATTAGGTAATTTAACCTTGATATTCATATATATTACCCCTATTAAATATTAATGTTAATTTATATACACAATTATAATGGTCTAAAATTCCTCATTTATCTCTTCAAAGTGTTATGTATTTTGCTTCAACTCTATTATTCTCTAACTAGTCAATTAGGCCTATTAGGCCTTGTTTTTATACTAAGTTCTTGCTCATACACCTCTTGGTCAGACATACACACTTTAACATTTATATTTTCCATAAAATATGCCTTATTACATTCTAAAAAAATTAATAAAACATTTTAATAGGTTTGTCATAGCATATAGGCCCAAAATCTCTTTTAGGTCGTACAGAGACCTAATATAATTTGGCCTTCATTAGCATATGTTACCCTTTTATATCCTTGGAACACTTGAAAACACAAAAAATGAAATTAATAATTTATATGTCCCTAAAATATACCCATAATAATATCATCTTATTTTCATGACACATTTTACCTCCAATGACCACTTAAAGCACACCATTAGTAATGTTCACAACTAGGCGTATGGGTACCTAGAAATTCTATCTTGAACTACTGAAGATAAAACACCAATTAGATTAAAAAAACCATGTAAATAAATCCATATTCAAAACTCTCATGATGTAAACATTAAAAAATTAATTACATACTTCATATTAGGGTATATAATCTCAAACTCTTCTCTGTAAAATGCTCACTTTGAACTGCCAACTAGCCTCAAAACATACTCATGGAAACTTGAAATTATAACATCTATATGACTATTTTTTAATAATATTTATTAATTTTTATGACCCTATGTGATAATTATACAATTATTAAATATAAATATAACATTTTCAAATCCCAATATTGGTCTTACAAACTAATCTCATGACCTCACTGAGCTAGGCAAGTCAACTTTGTGATCAAATTTTTACCATATATAATATTATCCAAACATTATATCAAACATTAACATGTATTAAAATAATTTAAAAACTTATCCATGAACTTTTATTCATCCCTATTCCATTATGACAAATCCCTAATCATATTATCACTTTTGCCTAGGTTTCTCACTATTTACACCATTAGACCTATTAGTGACTGATCAACTTGGATGACTGGTTTAGCATACCTAAGGCATATAACCTATATATAAACCGACATGGATATAAAATAAAAGTATCAACATTATCCATCCAATGATTTTCATAATTTGACTTGATCAACTTTGATTGCTACAGTAAATCTCTAAGAAACTAACACTTTCTTGTAATATCTACTCACACACTTAACAAACTAGTCACACTTAGAGGTTCTTGGGAGAGTTTAATATAACTTTTAATCACTTAAGTATCCATACAAATACATAATAATCACTTTATAATAACTTATTTAATATCAAGTCACTATTAGGGTTCTTCGAGGGTTTATGCCTATTTTCATTCTTAACAATCATTCATAAAGCATAGCCCCTTAAACCAAAAAATAATGCCTATAATTTTAAGTTAGGATCATTACCCATATACCATTAACATATTAAATTCTCATTTAAAGGCTAAACATGCCAATGAACACTTGAAACTTCTTTTTAGGTTGAGAACCCTTCATTTTGTACACTAGAGAGACCTTAAAACCACTTTTCATGCCTTTTCTTACAAAGCATGACCTCATAATTTGATAACATGATTTAAAAAATATACCATACCTATAAAAACACTCACATATCCATAATTTCCTTGTAAATATAACCTCATACCCCATTAGTCCATACTCTTTCTCTTTGCTTACTTTGATCATCACCTATAAACCACATTAGGCCTTAAAACTGACCTTCATACCTATTTCCATGTGCTCTCCACCTCACTCACATACTCAATAAACCTATATAATTATTATAAATATACATACATCCTTCACATTCCATGTCAATAGACCATTATACCTCATTAGGCTATGTAGGGTCTAGAAGTGGTCTAGGTGCTGACTAGCTCTGTAAGTCCTATGCCTATAAGCTCACATTGTGACTCATATGATTGATATAATTCCTCATATATAGGATAATTCAACCTCATAAAAACTTTCATTCCTATTTTCACTCATATCACCAATCCATCATGACCCTCCATGTACAGTACTAGGCATCCTATGCACATATCTTCTAAAGTTACTAGATTAAAGTACTTAACAAATTTTACAACACGGACCTTACATGTTGACATTCACATCACTCATGTAGTCATAATAACATATTCCAAAAAAATATTACACTCTTATAATCACTTAAACTCTAATAAATATCATCTTTGATAGTTACATTCTTCAATGACCCCATGAAGAGCTTTCTCAAGAACCTTTGACATCAATGACAACACCAATAACAAACCTAAATACTAGTAAAAGTGCTCAAAATTAACTAAATACTAATTTTATACTATATTAAAATTAATGCATCACGTTATCCAACTCTAGGGAGCATACAATGTTGAATAAGACCTAGTGTCTTGGGAAGGGTCATCCAAAAGAGACTAGGTGGAAGCCAAGGAAAAGCATATGAACTTGTTCAGTAAATGGATTGTAAAGTGTAATTTATAGAGTGTTGAATCATGGATTTAATATGTATTTATTTTGATTATATACAATACTTATGTATGATATTCTCTTTTGGATGTATGGACAAGGCTTTTGATATGATGTGGCTACTTCCATGGATGGCAAGGCTTTTGTTGTTGATTATTTTTGGGTTTTTTTAGGTTTTTAAACAATGAATACTTACTTGATAAAAATTGTGTTTAAGGTAAATACTATAAAAAATAAAAATAAAATCAAAACTCATTTTCTTATCTTTTTCAATGTTAGGAATGCATGTAATGGGAGAGGGAAGAAACTTATACTACTGTACAAGATGTTAATTTTTCCTAGATCTATTTTCATGTGAACTAGATGCAATGTTTTTATTTGTTTTAATTGGTTTATTTTAAATGAAATAAATTCATGAATTTAATATATTTTGTATAAATAATATGAGAAGATATCTAATCCAAAAATAGTAGAAATGAAACACTTTATATGAATTTTCTTTGTAAGCAAACTAGTTTAGATTTTTAACCTTTCTAACTTGCTATAAATAATTTTTTTTCAAATAAATTGATAGGATAAAAGCAAAATATATAAGTTATTAATTTATATTTTTAAATAAATAAATTAAAATTATTTAACCTTTTAAAACCAATAAGATTATAAATATACTACCTTCATACATTTAGCTATGGTTGCCTATGTTTCTATGTTTGCCTAGGTGATTATTTAAGATGCAAGAAGTTTTGTCTAGATATTGACTAAAAGAAAATATGTATTGGATGACAATTAATAGAATATTTACTAATATCTCCTCTTTTAATGATTTAAAATATGATTTGTTAACTTGAAATGAAACTAATTTATTGAATGCAATCATAAATCAAAACTAATTATGTTTTTGTAGCAAAGATAAATGAAAGAGATATATCTATTTCACTATCAATATTGCTTATTTTATATTTTCAATAGGAAAATAATTTAATCACAATAAAAATTTATATTTAATCTAATCTAACAAATAAAAAATACTAGAAATCAAAATAACGATAACCTAATTCTAGAATAAATCAGCTGAAGTGCAAGTAGTGTGTTGATATAAGAATCCTTGGCATGCTAGATTTGTATGCTCTTATGTATATTAAAAATATATATCTAGATGGAGGATGAATAAAATCTAAAAATATATATATATAAAAGGTGAGAAGACACAATCTACCAAATGAAGGGCATCTAAACTAAGGCTAGCTAATGTTTTGTCTTGCAAGGTTTGTGTTCCTCTCACAAATGACACGTCTTCATTTTCAACTATGTTGTCAACTCAAAAATACTAGGGAATGCATATTCTAGATATTATATCAAGGATATGGCTATATAAATTTATTGTTAAAAATATCTAATGGAAAATTTTGGATCTAAAATTAGGCCCAAATTGGCCTTCTTGTATGAAGAGAATAGAGTTTGCATAGGAGAGTTCAACTAAGTGTGACTATCAGTTCAACTTAAGATGAATTAAGAAGGATAAAATCAATAAATTGAGTGATCTACACATTTTTTTAAGTGAGCACAAGTCATATAAATAAGAAACATGAAGCTAACTATGAAAAATGCATTAAAATGGGAGTCACATGAGTTAATTTTGGAAGGCATTTCTATGATGATTAAACTATCACTTTATAAAGGGGAGATTATAGAACCACCAATTATTTTGACAAAACTACCATTTAAGAAAACATAATTTCCATTATTTTAATGCATAACCACCTTTTAAAAGCAAAATCATCACCTAAATTATAAAACCACCATGGCAATTATGTAAACTAAATGGCAATCTTGGAATAGAGGAGGGTTGTTCTGTTACTTGGGGAAGCAATTTCATCACCCATGGTTATTTTTTAAAATAGATTAAAAATAGATATTAAATTAATGATCAAGGGGACTATAAGGGGTCAAAATAGTAATGTGGAATCATAGCGGGTTGTAGTGCTAGAGAGTTCCATAAGCAACATAAAACAAGATGTCATTGCATCATCATCAGATTTGTATCAAAAATGTTTCACCATGTAATTTATAGGTGCATACATATTTCCCCCTTAGGAAGGGACCTTGTCATGAATTAGTAAGGTTTATTCCCTAGCAAGATGTATTTAAAATAAATAGGAGTTTATAAATACTTACCTTACATATATGGAGGAACGAAGCCTATCAGGACTCCATGTAACTTGCTGATAGAAAATGAGATTCAAGTGTTATTTTTAAAGAAGAACATAATTATTATATATAATTTAAATAATTTAATAATATATACCATATATGTAGGGAAATATTACTACCTAGATTGTCCTGTCAGGGGATTGAATCTAGTGTGAATCCATGTGTACCTATAAAATCATTAAAAAATTCTACAAAAGATAGAAATGTCATTAAAATATCAATGCTAAAATATTAATTTGTAATACTTATAAAAATAACAAATAAACATGTAAGAATAAATTTAAATGTGGAATATTTAGCCACAAATGGAAAAAAATTGAAGTAAAATGACTAGTTTGGGGCTTATTTTATTCAAAAACTTTCCAAACAATTCATTTGTGTCATTTGCATTGAAGGATATTTTTGAGCTCTAGTTTTTTTATGACGATTTTGAGTGTAGAATAAATAATAGGAAAGATAATGATGTAAGTATGGTGAATTTTTAGTAGGAGGCATAGTTGGGCCACATTAAGTTAGTTTTTGCTAACTTTTTGTTTTTGCCCCAATTTTAGAAATTTGTTCAAAATGTACTCAAAATCTAGGTAGATTTTTAAAAAATTGGTTTTTGATCATTTTGGGGGAGGATATATTAGTATTTTTTAATATTTTATATGATTTATATGATTTTTGGTGGTTTTTTTGGGGGTGGGGGTTTGGGGAACCCACAGATGGATGGCAAAAGCACCACTTAGGTTACAAAACCATTGACTATTGTAGGGGTATTTTATAAATACCAAGGCAAGTTTAAAACTATCACACTCCAGTTATGGTCGTACCAGCCTTGGTCCATTACATAACCACCTAATGTAGTTATATTACTACCTTTAGGTAGTTTCACAACTTCCATAGGGAATTTTCATAACTACCACTTGCAAATAGAGGTGGTTTTGTGAGTGTAGAGGATAATAGATTATTTTGACTTGTTTAGATCATGAGATTGGTTCTCTTAATTGACTAACTGACATAAGGTCTCTTTACTTGTTACATGGGGTGTATATCTGGTAGATTAGATCCTATGATAGTAGTGTCTCCCTCATGTCCTAGAAATTTTTATGGTTGATGAGTTGGCCCTTCTCAATCAAGCAAAGATTATTCATATTGCATAAGAATGGATAACCCCTTATTCCAATTAGTTTTTATGTGACCTAATGATATATTGGGACCATGACTAGAACACCTTTACATTTCCTCAAGTCATACAAGAGTGGATGATCACTCTCATGGATTTATATCATATTACTATTCTTTCTATGACTGATCATTTTATGTACATTCATGATGTTGATAGTCATCATGAGGCTCATAACTAGGTAGAGAATTTTAAAGACACTGACCCACCTAACTTGGTTTTTTAGTATGCTATGAGGATTTATCAAGTGGAGGGATCATAGATTTCTAACTTGAGTAAGGCCATCATTGGTATCCTCACCTCCTAGTTATTGATGGATAATGGTATTAATAGGCTTTGATATAATTGGTCACCAATCATTTAGCTTATAGAGGAGATAGGGGTTCACTAAAATTTGAGCTAGGAGATATTGGTGTAGACTTATAAATACTTATATCAAGTGGATTTCTTGATATCTCTCTCCATCAACCACCTAACTATCATTATAGGATAGGTTTGTAAGAGGATGATTCCCTATAATAGGGGAGTGCCAATTGGAGCATTGAGAACATTAGGGCCATTAGATGGGTAGATGTGGCACCCTTTCATGTTTTATCTCAGACTATGGGGTCTTTGACAGTGGTGGATTTTATTTCCCTACCCTACCAAGACATGGTTGGGTACTAGTATAATAAGGAAGCTTATCTCCCAGTATCTATACTGGTTATGTAGGTTAGGGATAGATTGATATAGGTTGAGGTGCAACTAGTGGGTTAGGTGTCTCAATAATTTAATATGCCCTATGCGGGAAACCTAATTTTCCTTGGAGTTATGTATAGATAGACCCATGAGGTGAGATCTATGAGGTTGAAGTGATTAACATCGAACCTACTAATGAGAGGGGTATCTATCACCTCACCAACTAAAAATGAAACTATAATAGTAGAAGGATAGATTAAAGTGAGACAATAGTAGTAGATGGTTCCACCAGCACTTTAAGGGCCTAGATATCAATAGAAGCTAGTAAATGAATAGGGTGAGGATGAGGTCCTAGGTATGATTATTTAGAGGAGGATATAGGTATAGATGGGGAAGAGGTTTCAGATCATGACTCTGATCATGATTGGTAAGAAGAAGATCCAGGTAAATAGCCAATTTTCTTCATTTATGATTTAAAACTTATGTTTTGATTTCTTATAGTTTCTTGTCTACTTTTACATGTTATATTTTATTATGTCATCTATATCTAATTTATCCTATGTGTTTTGTGATTGTATAAACTATGGCTACATGGAGGAGGATCAGTGATACCCTAATTAATCTATTTTAGTTGAGGTTTGGCCAAACACATGACCATTTAATGGTATATACTAAGCTTCCTACAAGGATTGGGAACCATACAAATGTTTTTCACCCATCATATCATTTCTCATATAGGCTAATGATATTGAGGATAGATAATAACACTCTATTAGCTATGGTGAGGAGAGAAGAGGCCCTAATAGACACTATGGTGAGGGGAGGAGATGGTAGAGCCTCTAGTCATAGGACCAAGAGGACAAAATCAAAGGTAGGATTAGGTAGGACTCACCATCCCATCCACCTACAAGTAGAGTGTATGGGTGACAGGAGGAAAGAGGAGTAGGATACATCATCGAAGTGATGAATTAGGTTATTCTACCAATTTAGCACCCCTTAAGAGGACATATTTATGAGACTTTTTTTTTTCATATTGATTTATATCTAATTATTTTTAATATGCTCTAAGGCACATTGGACCTCTATATAGATGTTTGTATCAAACATTTTTATTGTATAAACTTGACAACCTATGTGGCACACACACACACACACACACACACACACACACACACACACACACACACACACACACACACACACACACACACACACACACACACACACACACACACACACACACATATATATATATATATGGATGTTTTGATATATCTTTTATTGGTCATTATGTGATGTAATTTCTTTATTTTCATATATATTTTTAGTTTATGCACTCTATAGGACTAGACATGTGATGATGTATGGATATGTTTATTTTCTTTTATTTTTATATATTTCTATGGGAAAATGCTTATGTGTATACACATAATCTTTTTGAACTATATCAATTATTGACATTTTATCTATTTTAGGAACCTATTGAGTCATAATATCTTGGAGTGCATGCCTTAAAGGGTGCACTAGGAAATGGGTAGGCAGACCATTAGTACTTCATAAGATTGTTGTCCCCTATAATACTACTTACTATCTATACAACCTTATCCTATGTAATTTATTAAGCCTTGTCTCCTCCCTTACACACTTATCCAAACAATTCACTTCCTTAATTAGCCCCTTTCTAAGCCTAAAACCCATTTTGATGGTTTACATTACACTATCAGCCTAGTCTGACAATGTATTAAAATTGTTTAAAAAATGTTAAAGGTCTAGGTTGGCTTTAGCCAACCTAGACCAAGATCTAACTTGTTTGTATAAATTAATGATATAGATTCAACTGGGCTGACCCTTTCATCTAAACTTATGAAAAGGTTTAGGGCTACATTCAACTATATATACACATCCATTTATATCATTTATTATGAAGAGAAAAAGAAGAATATTATATTGTGTATCTACTTATCCACCATTCTATTTAAGGAGTATAGCTTAGGGTTTCAATAATTTATTTAGAGATACAAATATTGTCTTGTGAAAAAGTCTTTTAAATGCATGGAGAAGTTGTGTAGCCTAGATATGACTTCTCCTTGTTATCCTTACATACCACAACAACCTCTTGAAAATCACCTTGGCCAAGGGAGAGATTGAAGCTCGATGGGTTAATCTTCAAAGGTAAGTATTCCTAACTTTGTTCCCCCTTTGTAAGAGTAGATAAATTTAAATTTTTACTTATCTCCCATGCATTGGGGTTTTACCTATACATAGATTAATTAGGATTATTATATTCATGTTTAATTTTTATGGTTTTTACCCCAGCTTTATACCACAAACTTTAGTGTGCACTAGATTAGATTTCACTTTAATTGTATATACTTAGTTAATATGAAAACATAGGATGTAGCTAGGGTCATTACATGATATTAATTTAATATAGGTTTTATAACCCTCTCTGATGATGTTATTGTGGTAAGACATCCCTTGATTAGGTTTAGTGGATCCATCTTGGTCATGACCCTGAATATCTAATGTATCAATAATTGGAAGTGTAAGTAGGATTTATCTTCTCTAACTTATGATTGATTAATAGGTCAACTAAATTTTATTTTTTATACATTTTGGTGAACCTGACATGAATCAAACCCTTATAGGTTTTTATTTACACTTTCATTTTATCATCATATTATATATTCCTATTTTTGTAGTATAGTATCGAACCTGTCAATATAGTTCTAATAATCTATGTGCAAGTTTAACACAAGTTGCCCCAAAATGACTTTAGTTTATCTATTTAGGTCTTATCCAAGTATAGGTGACTATATTAATTGGTTCAACATGATATTATTCTTTATTTACATATTTGAATACATAGTCAAACCAATTGAATTTGTTTGTAATTCTTCATTTTTAGCATACAAGTTTGCAAACATAGTTGATCTAGTTGACTCTATTTTTTATTTATTTTTAGCACACAAGTTATGTAAACTCCATCAAGCTATTCAAATCTGCTATCATAATTTTTGAATCAATACTTGAGCATCATAGCATAAAATTTTACAACCTAAACATATTCAATCCCACCAAGATTCATTCTTACCTTCTCTATAATTTTATTGTTCCTCTTTCAGTACATTTTTTTCACAAGTTTTTAGTCTATAAAACTACAACCTTATAGCCAACTAGGTCAATTAGATTGAAATATATTTATATCCTATATTATGTCTATAAGACATAGTTAACCTATTTGATTTTGTTCTTCCAAATATTGTTTTCATAGAATAGTTGTGACCCAATTGACTATGTTCTACATTTTTTACATACAATATCACTTGAACCAATTATTTACTCTTCAAAATGAAGGAATTAACCTCTTTATGCTAGTAATTAATTTACTTTCATTTAATTTTCTTGAATGTTTAGAGTAACAAACATAGATTAATTAGGTGCTTTTTCAATTTACAAATTTATTCACCCTATTTTTCTCTTTTACACACACTTCCAAATCACTTTACATGCAAAAATCATTAAACATTTATCTTCACAATGCCTACCTACTTGTATTTCATCACCAAGAGGGAATTTGACTTGGTTGTTTATCCAAATATAAACATGTGGTTGATGGTATATATTTTTAAATCACCCAACACCCTTATCACTACAATATTGTGAAGAGAGGGGGTAGGCCCCAATACCAAGCTAGTACCATCACCAATACAAATCCATTTTAGCCTAAACTTCTTGAAACCATATTTAGATTTCTTTCTAGTTCCTTATTATATCCAAAATCCCATCACATTAAATTTAGACTTCATTACTATAATCAACACTTATGAATGACCAATTATTTAGCATTTACTTTCAAGTTGTTGCTTTCTCTTTGATCATTATATTTTTTATTTAAAAACTTGCATTATCTAGCATTAGTGTAGGGTTTGTGTTGTGTGTTCCAACTATATCAATCACATTGATCCAATTACTTGAGTTTTTAATGTCATTTGTTTAAATATCATCTTTAAAAACTCTTTCTCTATTTTTAGAACATCATTATCCCTATCAACATAATCTCTTCTAGATTGTTCAAACTGCCTACCAATAATACATAGTAAACTTATCTGACTATGTCTCTTTATCTTCATATTAAGTTCCCTATCTAAGTAGTACATAGTTGACTTGTTTGGTTTTTTCCACTTATTTCTTATCCTATTTCCTATTTAATAGTACATAGTCAACCTGCATGACTGTGTCCTCTTATTCTCTATTATGTTCCCTATTTTATAGAACATAGTTAACCTATTTGATTATGTATCCTATTTATTGATTTTTCTTTCCATTAACTCTTTAGCCCCTTTTTCTCATCATGAATTTTATATTTGAGGTTAATACAAAGTTGAATCCAATAAACATGATGATTTTTACCCATCCTAATAGTTTTCTCAAGAAATATCTTGTGGCTTCCACTTTAGATGAAAGTAATGTTCACATTTCCACTCACACTACTAATTATGAGAATCCTCCTCATTCATCCTTAGTTTTTAATATTTTGTTCTCCTTAGAAGTTAATCTTGAATTAGAGTACACACCTGAAATGCTCTTCTTCATTAATGAATTTACTCAACATAGAGGAAAGGACCCTTCAACCATTTATAATCTTATGATAGGTTATCAAGTAGAAGAACCTATTTCACCCTCTCATACCTTCTCTCATAGATTTGGGGGAGACACTTTATTTGCTTCTGAACCTTTTCCTTCTATTTTTTCTCCTTCCCATACCATGAAATCTTCTTATATGACCTCTTCAACCTCCATGCCAAATATCTCCACTAACATGATATATTCAACCTCTCATGGGCCTTTTCCAAAAACCCTCTTCCTCAATCACTCCACTAGTGCATTTTTTACTACCAATGTTAATTTTGCTACTAGCACTTCTTTTTCTTCAAATGCTAACCATTCCAATAGTGATTATTTTGTTACAAATTATAATTAGGTTATTAGTGTTTCCTTTTCTCCTAATTCTTCTCACACCACTAGTATAGTACATACTAATACTCATAGTGCAACCTAAAACACTAATACTAATACCAATACTTCACATGTTGCACACACTAGTCAAAATACTATCCAAACTCATAAAAAAATTTACAAACACTTAATCAAATGCATATTTTTTTTAAAAATAACATAAATAAATTTATTTAGATGTAAAACCATCTCATTAACATTTAAAATCAACCCCAATAGGTTTCATGCAGAGTGTAAAATACAAATGCCTCCCCACCCCACCTTAGTGATTACCATGGTAAACATATTCCTCAACCACTCATCATTAATAAAACAATAAAACATCTCCAAAATTAACCTCTTATACCTCATATTTCTAATACTAACATCGTATTTATCACACCTATCATCACCTACAATAGGTCTACCAATCCCACATTACACTTAAAAATGCTTTGTAACATCTATGAAGATTGGGTCAAACTTAATACTTTTGTTTCTACCAATATATTATCTAAAACAATCTCAAGTGATGCTTTATATTGGTAAAATAAACTAAAAACCCATTCTATCACTAGCTTAAAATATTTGATTAATTTAGTACAATAATTTCAAACTAGTGATCTCCCTAAGAATAACTTAGCCCATTTCATTAATTGTAAAAAAACTTGAGTCTAAAATGGCAAAAGCTTTCATAAAATGTTGGAATAACTTGTCTAATAAATTTGAGCATGATATGGTGGATGATAACCTCTTCCACCTATTCACTAATGCTCTCTACCCCAATTTACAATATCAAGTTAGGACTCTCTTCCTAATAAATTTGGAAGAAGCCCTCGACCAAGCTAAGTGACAAGATTTTCTCACGTGCCAATTTGAACCATCTCAACCTACCATGAACTTTCATTATCATTAAAAAAATAATCATTATACTAATGATGGTGTCACTGATACCTATGACACTATCCATAATATTTAGGACATTTCTCCAAACAACAATATGGAGCATGTTCCCCCTCCAAATTACACTCCCACTCAAACAAACAATATTAATGTCCATACACTATTATCCTTATCTAAGATTCAAAATCACCTTCCAAGGTCTCTACTATGAGATCTTGACCCCACTCATCCAATGAAAACATTGTATGATCTAAATAAATTTTGTTGGTTTCATATAATTTGGGGTCATTCACATGAGACTTGAAGACAATTATGTAATCTAGATATGGATTCCCTTCTTGACCCTAACTTTGATCATGAATCACTCATTCACAAGCACTAATAAGAATATGACATAATTTTAAATCTCATGAAATAGAAAATAAAATCCAAGCTTTAAATAAAGTTAATTATTATCTAGCTATATACAAAGATCCTCTTCCCAATCATCAAGATAGAAATGACAAGCCTACTCCTACCAATAATGTTGACAATATTATAAAAATCACTAATAATGAAGAAAATATGTTAAATATGACTCACATGTGAAGGGTAGTTGATTTTATTGACTCTAATCCAATGCACACACATCAAACTTCTTGAATATTTTATGTCATTCAATGCTCTTTCCCATATCATCTCATGGAGTTAGGACAACAGGACCTTATAACCTTCCAAGAACCACTTTCAAAAACCCAACTAGATAATACCTCTCACACTATCTCTACTCTTCCCCTAACATCCACACATATAGATAACATTCCCCAAACTTCCAATAGTATTTCTTTAACCCAATCACAAGAAATACCTCAATCAACTAGCCCACCACCTAAATATAATCAACCTATTTATCCTCAAACTAAACCAACTAGAACTAACTAACATAAGTTTAATTTCACTTCCAACCCTTCTTCATAGGAGCTCTTACAACATTATGCACCTCTATATATAAATACCCCCATGGGTTAAGATGAATGGGACCCCATCATAGAATTGTTGATGTCTCTAAATGCACCACAGAGTTTCTTAGTTTTTAAAGAACACTTCTCATTTTAGAATTCCAAAAATTTAGAGCATGAGTAGTAGGTTGTGGCATCTTGATGTTACTTATGGTGAAATAGTGGTAGTGATATGTATGTGTGCTCCATAAAATTTATAATAAGTGATGGTTGGGAGCCATCATGGTTTTCTATTTATGAATTATAGAGTATCTATGTTAACTAAGTTAATTATGATCCAAACTTTAAGTTATAAATTAATCTAGATGGGTATTGACAATGAAATTTAAGCTACAGTGATATGGTGTAAAAAAGGAGCAAAAAGAAAGCAAGTGATTGCTTATCTTAGTCTCAAATATCATGAAAAATCATCAATTACAATTAAGTATGCATTCAAACCAATACACAATGTAAAATATCCTAAGCTCAGATTTCACTATATACCAGGCAAACTTCAAAGGATAATGTAAAGAACCACAAGTAAGAACCAAGTTTACTTTAAAGATTTACTACTATAATCAAATAGCATTTGCACATCTGAATATAAAGAAAAATAGATTGAATAAAATACAAGATCCTTTAACCAATATATCATATGCACAAATTAGAAACCCTATGATTAGAAAATGAAACCCAGAATTTAAATAAACTATTCAAATTTAAGACATAAAACTAGCAATTGAGAGAAAAGGTATGTTAGCTATTGACATATCAAATATGGATAATCTTTGTAGAATTTCTTGATTATATTAATTTCTCAAAGTGTACCAAATTTTCTTAAAAATATATCCCTTTACAATATGATGATACATGACTTTTATAGAAAGATAAGCCAGTACACTGATCAGTTACAAAATATAGGCATACAAAAGATAGGGATAATTGTCCTTAGAAATTTCTAGTATACACTTGTTTTTCACAATTATACTGACCTAGAGGCAAAATGCTAACAGACTAGCATATGCCCTATAAAATAATATTCCTAATCTAAATATTACAATGTTTTTTTACAAAAGGAATATTAATTATTGGGTGGGCCCATTGTTGATGAATACCCTTGTTGATTCTATATAAGCTTCATTACTTTTTGATGTTGGTTTTTGATGAGATCTAGGTCCATAATTGACTTCATGAGGCACACTTATTTTTGATTAGCTAAGTCATCCAAATGCCTATGATCTTTGGTCATAGCCTCTTTGATACTCCTAGCCTCTGTAATCTTTTCTTTAACATTGAATGTCATGCCTAGAATCCTACCATTATCACTATTTGATCTACCCTATCTCTTTTTTTTACTTCATTCATCACTAAGGTGAATTTATGATTTTATTAAACATCATCAACAATCCCCAGGGTTGTATTTTTGGTAGGGTTAACTAACATGGTGCCTAGGAGATTCTCAATCCTAGTGATCATTTTTTTATCATCTGCTAAGAGTCTAATCAAATTCTTTGTCCATGCACTTAAACTTTAAATTTTATCTATTATTATTCCCAATATGGAATTTAGGTGGGCTAGGCTGATGGTTTTGAACTTGGGGGTTCTATTCTTGATCAAAATCTTAATGAAGTCTCTTATTTTAGTCTTGACTCCTTACCATTTTGTTATTAATTCCTTGGCCACTTCACTTATCTAGCTCAAGGCATCCTACCTTAGCTTTGTTGTATTTAAATAGTCATACATATCAAATAATGAATCCTCATAGATGTCAATGATGGCATTAGGAAATGATAAAATGTCTTGGGTCTCTAGTTTCTACTTTTCTTTCTCTAAATTATGGATTCTTTATTTCATCCCTTAGATCCCAACTTTTGCTTGAGTTGACTGAGCTTCAATTAATATCTCAACATCCTCCTCATGAATAAGATGTTCTCCTAGTGGTTTTCCTTCAACTAGGGTCATGCCTATAAAAGGTTCCACTTTTAAAAGGTAATCTCCTCAGTTCATACCATGGCTTTCCTAGTGGTGGCCCTTTCTAATCCAATTGTCTCTAGATTGAATTGGACCATGGTGACTAGATCTATGAATTTGGGAGGTTCTGCGATCTCAATTCTAATTTTTCCTAATGCACTAAGAGAATCCATTTTCTTACTATTTGGCCCTCCAATGGCCACTATCCTTCTTTCTTATTCTTCTCTCATTAAAGCCTTGATCCATGGCTTGATGTCATCATGCACTTCTATGCCACCACCCTTTGTCAGTGCCCATAAGTGGGAGAGAGAGGGAATATTTTGTAATTTCCAAAAAATAAACTAGTTAGGGATGATTAGACCATGAATGGGGAATTTGTCACTAAATAGGTTGATCTCACTAGTAGGTTGTGTGAGGGTCAACCTTGGTCTTTTAGTCCCAATAGGCACCAATGCCATTTTTTCTTTCTTCTTCTCCTTAGGTGCCAATGGGAATGTACTAAGAGAAATATCTTTCCTTTTATTTTCTTTAGGCTTCTTTATTTGGACTAGGGCCTCTTTAATCTATCCTTCTTCCCCATCAGTGCCATATTCCTTTATAAGCTCTTTGAGGGCACCCTCAAGTCTTTCATCTAGCCCTAAATCAATCATGTCCAAATATTCAATTGGTTAAGGTGGTCTTTAGGGTATTACTAAAGATGAGGGCCCCTCTCCAAGTCTCTCTTCCAACTTTTCCTTTCCATGCCCTTGTTTAATCTACCTTTACATAATTTTTCCTAGAGGTTGTGGATGCTCCATTTGAGGTTAACATTGAGATGTCCTGGATGGTTTAAGAAGAAAGTGATACTGGAGAGGATGCATCTGCCACACCTTTCTTGTTGGCTTATCATCTTTTGTCAATATTTACTCAAGCTTGATGTTGTGCCCTTTGATCTTGGCCAACACTTCTTCATATTTTTTGGCCTTAATGTAGATGGTGTCATGAACATTGATCTGATGCATATACTCAAGCTTGGGCAACTTATTCTCTTTCAAATGATTACTTACTATGTTCTTAAGGTCCCAAATTTTGACTTCATCAAGTTGAAACCCGAATGAGTCCCTATGTTTGGACATGGTTTGAATCTACTTCCAATATTGTAACATAGTTCTTCCAATAATTAGAGGGAAGGGATGGAGAAGACCCTTCTTATTCTCCTTACAAATTCCATCAACTCTATTGATGAGTTTAGAATTAATTTCTTACTTAATACATGGGAAATCTATATGGTGAGGACATGACTCCCTCAATCCTAATAATTATATAATCTGGATAGAACCATATATCACCCAACATCTCTACATACTTCTTGATTAATGGATGGACTCTAGGCATGGGAAAACCTATAATAGCCTCCATTATGGTTGGGTAGACACAATTACATATAAATTGCATGTTGTTCATATACTTAAAGATGTGTAATTTGGATTAATGGTGGGAAATGGTGGTTCTCCCCTTAGAAGACTAATTTTTAATGCTATGGAAGCTAATGGAGGCAAGAAAGGCATCTAGTAAATATGACATCATATATAATTACTTGGTTATTTTCCTCTTGATAGTAGTGAACTACATGGTTAATAAGACACTGATCAAGTCTCCAAATGGAGGTGTGAGATTCTATTTAACCATGAAATACACATAAAGGACCTAGGTTTTATTTACATAAGTGGTTGAGGGGGATCCTAATGCTTGATTTAGTAGGGTCATGATCACCCTGATGCCCTCTTCAAATTGGACTATTGGGATCTTACCCTTAAAGTCTCTAAAGACATGGGTTCATTGGTGTAACTAGGGTCTAAGGATGGTGTCTAGGTCATGCTTGGAGGTCCACACCTTGATTTTGGATAGGTATACATAATGGATTATGAGCTTATAGTATTTTTTAAGGCTATAGGGGAAATGTAATATACCCTCTTATAATTCCCTTCTTGGATGATCCAATGATTATTAACCCTATAATCTATAAAAATTAGAGTGAGAACATTTATGTAATAAATTACCTCAGGCTTGGTGATAGCATAATGAAGGTTGATTATTTAGACTGTGACTAGGTCATAGTGCCTTCTACTCACTAGAAAATTATCTACTCTTCTTTGGTGATGGGTTTTAGCTCTTCCATAGTGAATAAGATCTCAAACTAATTCTTTATGCCTAGGGAGTTTAGGGTCACAACATCTGATTTAGTGTCTTTGAATATCATTCCTTTATTATCTGTTAATAGGTAGAGCTTTGTGTCTTCTTTTAACTATTGTCTATGAGCTACCATAGTACCTACTTCTTCAAATTGTTTGAACTAGATTACAACTTGGTCTCTGTGGTAGCTTATTTGTACTTAAAAACACAATCAAGATTTCTTCAGATCAAATTGTGACTAATTGAGTTCACTTGGGTCACTTTTATACAAGGTTTAGGGCTTTATAGCTTTAATGGAAAAATGCATCCAGACTCTAGCTTATACGTGCCTTGGATTTGATTTTAACCTTTGCCTTTATACTTTCACAGTTTTTATCCCACAAGATCTCTTACATTTTCCTTTTCTACTTGTATGATGCTTATGTGGCAATAATCTAGACCTTTCATGATATTTTTCATAAATGGCTTTTGAGCGCTAGTCATTGGCATTTAAAATTCCTTCTTTTATTTCACACTATTAGATGAGGATCATGTAAGTGAATGAAAACCATTGATCATGATTTGGGTCTTTAGTTGTGATTGGCTCCCTTCTATACCAAGTCTCATGATTGTGTCACTTGGCATATTTGCATGCCTTTCTATGCTTTGTATCTTACGTTAATCCTTTAATAAATGATCATTGGCTATGTGGTGAGCTTACAAGCCTTTGAAAAGTCATTATAACTTTCACACCATTGGATTATGAAGTGTGATGAAGTATGGACCATTAGATCATCTATTAGTCCTACTTTGAATGTGTTATCACCACACGTCGAGCTCACAAGCTCTCAGGACTCTTTTGAAAAGTCTACAAGGTCTTCACATCATTAGATCATCCTCTCATGATGAATCATGAACCATTGATTTGAAAATATTCCTAATCTTTAAGTTATCATATTATTAAGGTGGGACTTAGGCTTAAATTTCTAAGGCGAAGGTTTATTTCATGTTTATAAAATATGAAATAAACCTTAGGCAAAGAATTTTATGCCTAAGTTTTTTGGATTCATATGAAGGGGGACATGGTTAAATGTTTTTAGGCCAAAGTTTACACCATTTTTAATAAACATGATGCATAAGAAAATTTATACCAAGCCTATAAAACATGCTCAAAGGGGTTTAATATGATACAATGGTCTAATGTCAAATAAGGTTTTATTGTATTACAAACACACTTAAACCTTTAGTTAGAAACACTTGGTCTAATTTCTACATTATCAAAACCTTTTTTAAAAACAAGACTTAGTATAAGTATATAGTTTAAGGTTCACGATATTTGAGAAAAATGCAATGGGGACCTTAAAGTATAGACTTAGACCAAGTTTATTTTACATATACTTTAGACCATTTCCATATTTATAGATTGAATATTTTCAGTGTTTGGGCATCTTCTGAAGGATTCCATTAGTCTGCATGGCAATCCATGAGCTTTGTAACAAAATTTTGGAGTGTATTTTGATCTTGAGAAGAATGATTAATTATCTTAAATTTTATGACCTCATAGACATCAAATACATCCTCATGAATGTCAAATGATTATTGTGAAAACATCAATTTTAAGCTAGTGAATATTTTTATTTAATGGGCTTGAATTTGATGGTTGCACAAGCATCAAATACATCCTCAAAAAAATCAAATGATAATTGTGTGACCATCAAATTTAAGATCATCAAATTCTTATGACTCAATGAGAGAGTTCCACTTGGCACTTCTATGGGGCTTCCCAAGATCTTAGACTTAATTCACTCTGTTGGATCAAGATCTGTGATGGAGCAAGAGCCATAGGATTGTGATCTAGGAGCTTACTCATAATTAGTTGTTTTTTTAGGTAGGACCCATTTGCTTTTAATCCTTAAATGTAAGGGTGCCACATGTTGATCATATAGGCCTTCCATAATCCTTTGACCTTTCAACTATGCCTCACTCCATCTGATCAAGTCTTCATGATGAAGCAATAACCATTGGATGAAGGAAGGGGACCAAGAATTTTTAGGCTAATTTTTAGTTGTGTTAAGAAAAACAACTAATATTAAACATGAATTTTATACTTAGGTTGAAAATGGATTTTTAAAAGGTTCCTACCAACTTAGTTCCCACCAATATTCAAATTTGAACTAAGGGTTTTGCCAAGGTTTTGGAACATGAACTTCTGAAGAAAATACACTATGGAACCTACAACTAAAAGACATGAAGACCATTTATTAGAAATGATAGACAAAATTTAAGTGAAACATAACTAAGTAAGCATGGTTTTGATAAAATGGATGATCTTCAAACTCTAAAAATGATCTTAACATGCCCTATTCTCATGTTCAAATTTCTAGGGTTTCTCAAGGGTTCCAATTATCAAAAATGTTGGGGGGGGGGGGGGGGTAATGTTGGCCTTAACAAATGGTGACTCATGAGGGAAACATAGAAATTTGTTAGAACCTAGAGATTCTTATTTAGACAAATAATTAGGTCATCCACTCCACTTGATCAATATCATTATCCAAATAAGATTATGGTTGAAATAAACCTTGCACTTGAAAAATTAGGGTCAAACATCAAGACATAGCCATATTGTGTGTGTGATTTTATTCCACTTACTATTTACCATGGGGTTCAAGAAATAACTTCAAGGTTTAATGTCCTTAATCAATAAAACTGACTTATAACATGTTTAAATGTTCATTAAGAACCATGATTTTAGCTTAAAGAAGGCTTGGGCATTACTCTACTACCAATCAAGCATCCATAACCCTAAAAAATATGCCTTTGGATCCACTCAAGGCCTTTCTCCATTATCATCTAGGCATCTATACCCCTGATGGAGATTACCAGAATCACCTATGTTCATAAAGCTTTTGATTTTGCATTGAATTCTTCTTTTTTGTGTTTTCTTTAGATATTTATGCTTTCATCAAGGTTCAGAACTAGAATAGATAGGTTTTATAATTTGGTCAAGTGTTTGATCTTTAGAGAATCACCTATGGCTACAACCCTTATCCTAGGAAAGGATGTTGATTAAGTGCTAGTGTGGCTATATAATTGATAGTTTGAGATCTCACCCTACTTGTGTAAATATTCTTAAAACTAATCAAGGTCAAGACAATGCTTAAATTTTCATGCAATTATTGACTTATTTCATTGGTATTTTACCAATTTCTTCAAATTACAACATTAGGCTTACATTTCAGAACCATAATCATCATATGTATGAGGTACACACCTACATTTTTGAATTTTAGGCAAAAAAAAACTACCTAACTTTGAGCTTCAAACTATCCCAAATTGACTTATTAGAATCAAGGAATAAGGCAAATAGAAGGAAACACACAATAGAAAGCAATAAAGTAAGAAATCAAAGGAAAGCAAACAAATATATACATTCTTGTGTATAAATCAAGGACAAGAAGGAAAGAACTTGAAATAAACTAACTAGCCTACTTATGCTAAATCTAACCATATTATAGTTTACTTTATAAAGACCTCGGAGGAGTAGTAGAGAAGTAGTGCTTAAGGTAATACCCATTGGTGAGTAGTGTGAACTCTGATCCTTATAGATCTTTGAGATTGAAGGTGTTGTTCTCCATTATTTCTATAATCTAATAGGAACCAATCCACAAAGGTATGAATTTATCGTGTTTGCCTTTAGGCTTATATGTTTTATCCCAAAGGAGAACTAGGTCCCCTTTTCTAAACACCCTAATCTTTGATCTCTTATCAAACCATATTTTCATTGTGGTTTGATTCTTGCTAAAATTAGTAAAGGTTTTTTCCCTTGCATCTTCCATCAAAATTATGTCCAACAGTCTTGAGTTTTCTAGTTCCTGACCCTCTTCCATATATTTCTTCATGAATCTATACGCGGGTAACTTAAGAGTGATAGGAAAGATTCGTTCTTGGTCATACACCAATATAAAATTTTATGACTTCAAGGCTTATTTAATCCTAATCCTATCTACCCACAATGCATACTTGAGCAACTTATGCCAAATCCTGGGTTTGTCTTCAGTAGATTTCTTGATTTATTTCATAAAAAATTTATTGGTAGACTCAAAAACTCCATTCCCTTGGGGACAATGGTTGGATGAAAACTTTAGATAGATACCATTATCATAATCCCATTTAGTCACCTCTATGTATGAAAATGCAGACCCATTGTCACATACTAGAGAGACATGATTTCTAAATCTAATGTAAATGTTCTCTTCCATGAAGTTGACCACTTCTTTCATTCTAAATTATTTAGTGGCTACAACTTTAGCCCACCTTTTATAATAATTTGTGGTAGTCAGGATGAATTTGTCACCTTTAGATGAATTTGGGTTGATTACTCCCACAAAGTCCAACCCCTATTATGCAAATGGTTTGTCAACTATAATTAGCTGTAGAGGCATTGCTACCTTAGGCTCTTTGGTGCTAAAAATTTGGAAAGAGTATAATTTTCTCACATGTTTTTGACCATATTTGAAGATAGTTATCCAATAATAGCCAACTTAGATAATCTTATGTGTAGTAGTCTTCCCTGATGGGTGTCCATTGCCAAACTTCTCATGAAAGGTACTACGATTTGAGAAACTTCCTCTTTTGAAACACACTTTAGGTAGACTCCCTCAAATTTTTTCCTATATAAGACTTCATTCTTAATTATATAATGAGAAACTTTGAGCCTTAGAGCCCTATTTTACCCCCTTGTCAGTCTTGTAGGATAGGTACCACTAATTAGAAAATGAATAATAGAATCAAACCATTCACTAGCTTAGAAGATATACTGATCAACTTGCATAATATTTAACTTAGGGCTAGTATTAGAAATCATTTGGATTAGACCTTGGCACCTTACCAATTTTGTTGTTTTCATTTCTATGTCATAATCCTACAAAATTGATATCCACTTAACTTTGCATTCTTTGAGCTCATTTGGGATTAAAATAAGCTTTGTGTTAGGGTCAGATAAAATAACATACACCTTATTTCTAAGAATATAATGCTTGAATTTATTTACTTCCTTTACTAATTCATACACTTTTTTATCTATCAATGAATAGTTTAACTCAACATTCTTAAAATTAGTGCTCATAAAGGATAATGGGTGATCATACCCTACAACTTTCTGAGTCAATACAGTATCCATGGTATGATCAAAGGTGAATGAATAGAGGTAGAATTCCTTTGAAAAGTTAAGAATTATTACGACTGGAGCCTAGCTAATGGCCTCCTTAATGTCATTGAATGCCTTTCTATATTCTTCATTCCATGTGACCTTGTCATCCTTCTTTAGCATGTCATTTAATGGCTTGATAATCTCTACAAATACATAAATGAATTTCCTTACAAATTGTATCTTACCAAATAATGAATTTATCTCCTTCTTATTATTTGGGGGTTCTATTTTGTATATAGTCTCTACCCTTTCAAGGTCTATAGAGATCTCATCTTTGGTTATAACATGTCCCAATAGTTTATCTTTAGTAACACAAAAAAAACTTTTCTTAGGGTTTAAATAAATCCCATACCTTTTACAGGGTTTAAATAAATCCCATACCTTTTACATATTTAAAACACTTGTTGTAAATTCATGAAGTGATCTTCCCTATTTTAAAAAAACACTATTATATCATCCATATAAATACTAATGCATTTACCTATCTGGCCCTAGAAGGTATGGTCTATAGCTCTTTATAAAGTAGCTCCTTTATTAATTATCTTAAAGGACATCCTTTTGTAAGCAAAAGTTCCCCAATTGGTGGTGAAACTTGTCTTCATCATGTCTTTTTTGTCAACCAATACCTGGTTATAACCTAAAAATCCATCAAGAAAAGACATCATGGTTGAACCCGAAATAACTTTTATAACCTAGTCAAGATAAGGAAGAGGATAGTTGTCTTTCTTAGATGCTTTATTTAAATTCATAAAATTAATATAGACTCTAATCTCACCATTCTTCTTCTTGATTATCACCAAATTAGCCACCCACATAGAATTTCTAATGGGGAAGACTATCCTATCATCTAGTAGTCTCTTAACCTCTTTATAAATCATTAGTTCTAAGATAGGGTTTATTGGTCTTTGTTTCTATCTAAGGGGATTGAAACTTTCTTTAATGGGTATAGTATGGGTAATGAACCTTGGATCAAATATATTTAATTCATCATAAGACCATATTATGACATCCCTATATTGGGTAAGGAGCTCTTTGGCTTTTTTACTTTCAATGTTTATGCAAGATTTTATAACATTTACTAGCTGGGTTTTATCTTGGAGACCAAGATAAAAAGTATTATAGTCTTTACCACTTACATTAGGAACCTTAGAAGATTCAGCCAATTTGTCCTAATCAAAGAGTCTCTCTAAATCAGTCATCCCCTTAGAGATCTTGTTGTCATTCATATCAATGACCTTACCATCAAATTTGTCCTCCTTAGGTGCATTTTCATTAGTCTCGTTAATAATATGAGCATCAATACTATAGAATTAGTCATGAAATCCAATATCTAATAATCATCAATAAAAATTTGAAAATAGTTAACATTATCACATATTGAAGGATAAGGGATCAGCTCAATGCTGAAATTGGGTAAATCTTGGTTGGGCACGAGGTTGGTTGTAACAAATGCCAACTCATCAATAGTTTGGTTATGTTCTCTTGGGATTGATTTAATGATAAAAGCATCAAAGGACTTAATCAAATCCCAAACCTTGAACTTATACCTCTTAATATATGAGATCATTCATTGGTATTTACTTCTTACTTGGTTGACTACTAATTCTGAATTCCCATAAACTAGTAGTTATTTGACCTTATTCTTTATAGAAAATTGTAAACCTAGGATAAGGGCTTTATATTTAGTAAGATTATTAGTACAAAGGAATTAGATTCTATAGGAAGCATGGTATTTCTCACCAATGGGGTTAGTAAGGACAATACCTACTCTAGATCTAGCCTTACACTTAGCACCATCAAAATGCAATTTCCATAGTCTAGGAAAAACATGAGCACTCTTAGGATCACAAACCTTATCAATATCTAAGATGAAAACCCCTAAGTTTGATTCAATTATATTGACCCTCTTTTTCATACCATTATACTCTATTATCATGTGTTTCATCTTTGGTTCTCTCTCAACCTTAATTTGATTAGGAACTCCCTTCTAAGGTAGCCACAAATGTGAGAAATTTGTAGACATCTAACAATTCAAGGCCTTGATCCATTCCCTACTTAACAATATTCCATAAACATTAGGTATATCAACTATTTGAATATCAATGAATTATTTCACTCTAAGCTTAGAAGCTAGTTGCATATGAACATTTAAAAGTTCCCCAATTACCTTGACTCTAGATTTGTCTAATTGAGTACCAACCCTATCAGTCATAATAGGATTCAGGCCAAGTTATTTTCATATACCTATAGACATAATGTTGGTAGAAGTACAATAATCTAGTAAGCAATTGTGTAAGTTCTTACCAAACATCTTGCTAGTGAGCAAGAAAGGAGGAGATTCAACCTTGGCTTTATGCATAGTTATATTGGCATGATCAACCATGGGTAGATTGATGGACTTATTTGATAGAGATTCTAGTAGGAGGTATATTTTCTCTATAATATATGTAAGTTCATGCAATGTAATATTTGCCTTTATCTTCTTTATATCCTCAATTATATTATATCCAATTTTAGACGAACTAGGAATATCAATGTTTGGTTTAGAAGTACTCCCTTTAGGTGGCTCTGGATTGTTGCTTGAAGAAGTGTCTGGAGGAGTTAAAATTTGGAGGCATTGAGGTATTTAAGGGCTAACTTTTCTCTCTAGTCCTCAAGAGATAGTCTTCTTTAAGAACTGTTCAAAGGCTTGTATCTCCTCAGGGATCTCATCAAGCTCATTTTCCTCTTAAAAGGGGAAATCAAAAGTCTCCATCATGAAGGATTGATCAGATGACTTGGATCTAGAAGAACCTACACCACTTTCCTTATTAGGGATTAGTTCAAATGTATCTAATTCTTCCTATAAATCCTCAAAAGCTTTACAAAACTCAATGCAATCAATTTCACCATGCTTGCTTATGCAATTTACTCTATAATAATCAGGTAATGCAATATCAGTAAGGTTAATGTCTATGGTCTTCTTTTCAAAATATGGCTCATAATTCCTATTATTATGAAAAATATCATTCTAAAATCTATTAATTGGCCTACTTTACCTTTTAAATGATAAGTTCCTACTAGAGCTTTTAGTAGTGTTCCCAACTTGTTTTTGTAGCTGAAGAAAATTAGTGCTCAATTTTTGGCCCATTTTTAGGATAGATTCATTATCATTTTTAGGGGTTTCAAAATTATGCACCTGGTTATTTTTAGTAGATGGTATTAAATCCCTTTTATCATTTTTATTGAATCCATTAGTAGGATTATTTAAGAATCCTATGTTCTAATTGAGAGCATCATGACCAATGGCAATTGATTTAAGTTTGGGAGTTAATTTAAGGCTAGGATATTTTGGTTATTATTTGGAAAGATGTTCATAATAGGCATATGTGGGTTAACATTTGGAATAAAATATGCCATGTGTCTTGGGGGATGCATCTGATCCTTGATGGTTACTACCTCAAAATAGGCCCTAACTAATGAAGTTATAGCTGGCATGGATCTTTTAAAAAATATAGAGGTCATGTAATCTACTACATCCTTTTAGATTTATAAAGCTAAGACATCATTAGGCTTATAGGGTTCTATGGTCTTGATATATATTTTTTTAAATATATCATTAAAGGACATAATAGGCTCACTATCATCTCTTCTAATGGTGGTGAACTAATGGTAAATAACACAAGGATTGATAATCTTACCAAATTGACCTATAAAACCATCAGTCAAACCATCCCAACTAGTGATGTAATTATCAAGAAAGTTTAAAAACCATTTATAGGCATCATCCTTAAAAGTAAAGGTGAATAACCTACAAGACACATCCTGATGCATAACATTTAGCAACCTTAAGGTAGATTTAAAATACTTAATGTGTTCTTTAATAGTTGTAATATCGGTTGGACTAAATATAAGCAAATACTTCTCAGGGTTATGTAGGAGATCATATACCACACATAGCACATTGATTAAATACTATCACAACCAATCCATACTTGGATGAAGGTTGAAGGCAAAGGTACCTAGAAGAGGTGAAGTTGGCAAATATTTGGATCTCATGCATCTACCTTTGTCACACCTACCTTTCAGTGAACTTCAAGTTCAAGTAGAGGTTCCCTTGTCTCTGAATGTGATATAGTTTGAATCTTTGGCAATTATAACTTGAAAATTTGAAGATACTATTTAAAATATAATGTATTAGGCTAATATTTATAAGGAACAAGGATTAGACCTACACATTAAGCTCATGTTGCAAAGATTGTGTAAGGAATAGTAAAGGATGTTGATCTTTACCTAAAATAGCTCAAATATGTATCCACTTATGATAATATGGTCTATTTTATAATCTTAAGATCAAATGAACTCAGATATATGAAATATATGTCGATCTTTGATTAGAACAAGCCATCATAACGTCAAATACTATAGATTTATCAAATTTCAAGTTAATTTTACCAAAAATAAGCATCAAATCTCAAAGAAAATTGATTTTTATCTAAATAAGCACAAATATATATCACAAAACAAAGATATCAATGATATTTATACTTATAAGCAAATAATTCACTCAAAAACACAAAGATACATTAATCCTAGATTGAAACACACTAAAACTAACAAAGATTCAAAGAATTCACAAAGATGTCCCTCCTTCTAACACCAATGGAGACACCTATTGATATCTCTAAATGAACCATAGAGTTTTTTAGTGTTTAAAGAACACTTATCATTTTATAATTCCAAGAATTCAGAGCATGAGTATCAAGTTGTGGAAACTTGATATTACCTATGGTGAAATAGTGGCAGAGATATGTATGTGTGTTCCATAAAATTTATAATAAGTGATGGTTAGGAGACATCATGGTTTATTATTTGTGAATTATAGAGGATGTATGTTAACTCAATGAATTATGATCCAAACTTTATGTTAAAAATTAATCTATATGGGTATTGATAATGAAATTTAAGCTATAATGATATGGTGTAAAAAAGGAGAAAAAAGAAGGGTAAAGCAGAAAAGAAAGCAAGAGATTGCTTATCTTAATCTCAAATATCATGACAAATCATCAATTGCAACTGAGTATGCATTCAAACCAATACACAATGTAAAATAGCTTAAGCTCAAATTTCACTAAACACTAGGCAAACTTCAAAGGATAATGTAAAGAACCATAAGTAAGAATCAGGTTTACTTTAAAGATTTAATACTATAATCAAATAGCATTTTCACATTTGAATATAGAGCAAAATAGAGTGAATTAAATCCAAGATCATTCAACCAATATAGCATATACACAAATTGGAAACCCTGTGATTATAAAATGCAGCCCAAAATTCAAATAAACTATTCAAATTTAAGTTATAAAATTAATGATTGAGAGAAAAGCTATGTTAGTTATTAACATATCAAATATGGACAATCTTTGTAGAATTCCTTGATTATATTAATTTCTCCAAGTGTATGAAATTTGATCAAAAATATCTCCCTTTATAATATGGTGATACATGCCTTTTATAGAAAGATAAGTCAATACACTGATCAGTTACAACATATAGGCATATAAAAGATAAGGACAATTGTCCTACCTTAGAAAGTTCTAGTATACACTTTTTTGTCACAATTAAATTAACCTAGAGGCAATATGCTAATAGACTAGCATATGCCCTATAAAAGAATATTCATATTCTAAATATTACAATGTTTTTTTTATAAAAGGAATATTAATTATTGGGTGGGACCATTGTTGATGGATCCCCTTATTGATTATACAAAAGCTCCATTTGTTTTTGATGTTGGTTTTTGATAAGATCTATGTCCACAACTGGATTGATGATGCACACTTCTTCTTGATCAACCAAGTCATCTAATTCCTAGTCAACCCTAGTCATAGCCTCTTTGATACTTCTAGCCTTTGTAATATTTTCTTCAGTATTGAAGATCATGCCTAGAATCCTACCATTGTCACTACATAATCTACCCTGGATCTTGATTTTTACTTCATTCATCACTAAGGAGACTCTATGCTTGTATTATATATCATCAATGATCCCCAAGGCTTTAGTTTTATTAGGGTTAACTAGCATAGTGCCTAGGCGATGCTCAATCCTAGTGATTAGTTATTTATCATCCACTAGGAGTCTATTAAAATTATTTATCCATGTACTTAAACATTGAATTTTATATACTATTATTCCCAATATGACATTTAGGTGGGCCAGGATGATGATTTTGAACTTGGGTATTCTATCCTTGATCAAAATGTTAATGAGGTCTCTTATTTTAGTCTTAGCTCCTTGCCATTCTATTATTAATTCCTTGGCCACTTCAATTTGTTGGCTCAAGGAATCTTGCCTTAGCTTTATTATCTTCAAATAATCATACATTTCAAATAATGAAACCTCAAACATGTCAATGATGGCACTAGGCACTTATAAAATGGCCTAGGTCTTCAGGTTCTATTTTTCTTTCTCCAAATTGTGGATTCTCTATTTCATCCTTTAGATCCCAAGTTTTACTTGAGTTGATTAATCTACAATTAATATCTGAACATTCTCCTCATGAATATGATGTTATCCTAGTGGCTTCCCTTCAACTAGGGTTAGGCCTACAAAAGGTTCCACCTTTTGAAAGGTGAACTCCTCAATTCCCACCATGGCCTTCTTAGTGGTGACCCTTTCTAATCCAACTATCTTTGGATTGAATTAGACTGTGGTGACTAGATCTATGAATTAGGGAGGTTTTGGGACCTCAATTCCTATGCTACCTAATCCTTTAGGAGCATCCATTTTCTTACTCTCTATCCCTCCATTGGCCACTATCCCTCTTTCTTCTTCTTCTCTCATCAAATATTTGATCCATGGCTTGATGTCATCATGCACTTAAATACCACCAGCCTTTTTTAGTGCTCATGAGTGGAAGAGAGGGGATATTTTACCATTTCTCATAAATAAACTAGTTAGGGATGAATGATCCATGAATGTAAAATTCATCACTAAATAGGTTGATCTCACTAGTAGGATGTGTGAGGATCAACCTTGGTCTTTTAAGACCAATAGGGACTAGTGCCATTTCTACCTTCTTCTTCTCCTTAAGGGCTAATAGACTATGCCAAGTTCAAGCTCTTTTCCTTTCTCTTCCTTAGGTGTCTCTATTTTTATGTGGGCCTCTTCAATCTATCCTTCTTTCGTATCAGTGCCATATACCTCTATAAGTTCTTTGAGGGCACCCTTAAGTGTCTCATCTAGCACTGAAGCAATCATGTCCAAATATTCAATTGGTTAAGGTGGTCTTTAGGGTAGTGTTAAAGATGAGGGTCCCTTTCTAGGTCTCTCTTCTAGCTTTTCCTTTCCATGCCCTTATTCAATCTACCTTTGCATAATTTATTCTTAAGATTGTTGCTACTTAATTTGAGGTTACTCTTAAGATGTCCTAGGTGGTCCAAGTAGCAAGCGATATTGTAGAAGATGCATTTGTCATGCCTCTCCTATTGGCTTATCATATTTTGTCAATCTATGCTCAAGCTTGATGTTGTGCCCTTTGATCCTGGACAACACTTCACAGTTTTTGGCTTTAATGTAGATGGTATCATAAACACCAAGATGATTCATGTACTTAGGCTTGGGTAGCTTCTTCTCCTTTAAATGATTACTTACTATTTTATTGGGGTCCCACATTTTTAGTTGATCAAGTTGAAGCCCAAATGAGTCCCTATGTTTGGACATGGTTTCAGTATGCTTCCAATATTGTAGCATGATTCTTCTAATAATTAGAGGGAAGGGATGGAAAAGAACCTTCCTCTTATCCTCATTGATTTCATCAACTCCATTGATGATTTGGGAAGTAATTTCTTTCTTAGCTATCTTTTTTGGTACATACACGGGTAATCTATATGGTGAGGACATGACTCCCTCAATCCTTATAACTGTATAGTCTGGAAAGAACCATATGTCACCCATCATCTCTACATACTTATTTATCAATGGATGGACTCTAGGCATGGGAAAACTTGTAATAACCTCCACTATGGCTAGGTAGACACAATCATAGATAAATTACATGTGGTTTTTATACTTAAATATGTGTAATTTTGATTAATGGTGGGAAATGGTGGTTTTCCCCTTAGGAGACAAATTTTTAAAGTCAGGGAAGCTACTGGAGGCAAGAAGGGCATCTAGTAAATATGACATCATATAGAATTGCTTGGCTATTTTCCTCTTGATAGAAGTGAACTACTTGGTTAAGAAGTTACTAAACAAGTCTGTAAATGGAGAGGTGAGCTTCTCTTCAACCATGAAATACACATAGGGGACCTAGATTTTGTTTACAAGGTGGTTGAGGGGCCCCCTAATGCTTGGTTTAACAAGGTTGTGATCACCTTGATGACCTCTTTAAACTATAATAATGGGATATTACCCCAAAAGTCTTTAAATACATGGGTTCTTTGTGTAACTAAGGTCTAATTATGGTGTCTAGGTCATGCTTGGAGGTCCACTCCTAGATTTTGGATAGGTTTATGTGAGGGATTTGGATCTTACAATATTTTTTGGAGGCTATTGGGGAAATGTAAGCTACCCTCTTAGAACTCCATTCTTGGATGATCCAATCATTATCAACCCTCTAGTATACAAAAATCAAAGTGATAACATCTATGTAATGAAGTACCTTTAGCTTGGTGATAGCATAATAAAGGCTAATCAATTGAATTGTGACTAGGTCATAGTGTCTCCTACTCACCATGGCCATTCTCTGATCCTCTTTGGTGATTTGTTATAGCTCCTCTATGGTGAAGAATATCTCAAACCATTTATTTATGCCTAGGGATTTGAGGGCCATGACATCCAATTCAATGTCTTTAAATATCCTTCATTATCTATTGACAGGTAGAGCTCTATCTCTTGTTTCAAGTATTGTCTATGAGCTACCATGGTATCTACTTATGTAAACTATTCACATTGTATTGTAACTTGGTCTCTATGGTATCTCTTTTACACTCAAAAACATAATCAATCTTTCTTTGGATCAAATTATAACCAATTGAGTTCACTTGGGTTACTTTTATATAGGGTTTAAGGTTTTAGAGATTTAATGGCAGGATGCATCTAGACTTTGGCTTATATGTGCCTTGGATTTTATTTGGACATTAGTCTTTATACTTTCACATTTTCAAGCCCACAAGATCTCTTACTTTATCATTTTTTACTTGCATGGTGATTATGTGGTAATGATATGGACCTTTTGTGGCATTTTTCATAAATGCCTTTTGAGCACTAGTCATTGGCATTTAAAATGCCTTCTTTTATTTCACACTATTGGATGTGGATCCTTCAAGTGATCAGGAACCATTGATCATGATTTAGTTTTTTATTTTTTATTGGCTCCCTTTTGTACCAAGCCTCATGGTTATGCTTTTTGGTGTTTTTGTGTGCCTTTCACTGCTCCATATCCTATGTCAATCCTTTTTCAAATGAGAATTATCCACATGGAGAGCTTGTGGGCCTTTGAAAATTCATTAGCACTTTTGCATCATTGGATCATGAATCACGATGAAGCATGGACCATTAGATAATCTATCAATCCTACTTTGAATGTGTTTTCACCATGTGTTGAGCCTACAGTCTCTCAGGACTTTTTTGAAAAGTCTATGGGGTCTTTGTGTCATTGGATTATCCTCTCATGATGAAGCATGAACCGTTGATATGCAAAGATTTCCAAGATTTAAGTTAGAATATTATTAAGGTGGGAGTTAAGCTTAAATTTCTAAGGCTAAGGTTTATTTTGTGTTTGTAAAACATAAAATAAACCTTAGGCTAAGAATTTTATGCCTAAGTTTCTAGATTCATATAAAGCGGACTATGGCTAAATGTTTTTAGGCCAAATTTTACACAGTGTTTAATAAGCATAATGCATAAAAATATTTATGCCAAGCCTATAAAACATGATCAAAGGGGTTAAAAATGATAATATGGTATAATGTCAAATATATTTTTATTGTATTAACAAACACACTAAAACCTTTGGTTAGAAATACTTGGTCTAAGTTCTACGTTATCAAGACCATTTTTTAAAACAAGACTTAGTATAAGTCTATATTTTAAGGTTCACAGTATTTGATCAAAATGCAATGGGGACCTTAAATTATAAACTTAAACCAAGTTTATTTTGCATATAATTTAGACCATAAGACCATTTCCATATTTACAGATTAAATATTTTTAGTGTTTGAGCATCTTCCAAGGGCTTCCATTAGTCTGCATGGTAATTCATGAGCTTTCTAGAAAAAAATTGGAGTGTATTTTGATCCTAAGTAGAATGATTCATTAGATTAAATTTGACAAAATCATATATGTCAAATACATCTTCATGAATGTCAAATGATGGTCACACAAAAATTAATTTTAAGCTAGCAAAGCTTTTGTTTTAATGGGATTGAATTTGATAGTCATACGATCGTCAAATACATCCACATTAATGTCAAATGATGGTCTCATGAACATCAAATTTAAGCTCATTAAATTCATGTGACTCAATGAGAGAGTGCTACTTGGCACTTTTATGAGTCTTCTTAGGATCTTGGACTTAATTCACTCTATTGGATCAAGATCTATGATGGAATGAGAGCCATAAGATCATGATTTGGGAACTTGCACATGATTGGTTGTTTTGTTAGGTAGGACCCATTTGATTTTAATCCTTGAATTCAAGGGTGTTACATGTCGATCATGTAGGCCTTCTATAATCCTTTGACCTTTCAATTGTGCCATGCTCTATCCAATCAAGTCTTCACAATGAAGCAAGAACCATGAGATGAAGGCTAAGGGCACAACTTTATCATGGCCTTCACATCATTGGATCCTTTTCTTGTGACAAAGCATGGATTATTAGATCATTTAAGATGCATGTTATTTAATTCAAATCTTGGGCCTTTCTCACTCCATTGGATCAAGGTTTGTGGTAAGGCAAAGATCATCGTATCTTACAAGAATCAAGAAAGTTAAGTTAGAACTCAAGACCAAAGTAAGACTTAGGATTAGAGTGTTAAAGATAAGTTTCCATTCATATTAATAAATATGTCAGGGTTTTATGTTTAAACTTTTATGCTAATACATTTATCAAAAGGACTAGGTTAGCAAATATTAAAAGGACCATGTAAAATGAATATTAGTCAGGCATGTAAGGAACAAAAGGGGAAAATAATAAAAGAGACCAAGCTTTTTTAGGATAATTTTTAGTCATGTTAAAAAAAACAACTATGATTAAACATGAATTTTATACTTAGGTCCAAAAAAAAAAATTTAAAAGGTTCCCACTAACTTTGTTCCTACCAATATTCAAATTTGAATTGAGGGTTTTGCCAGGGTTTTGAAAAATGAACTTCTTAGTAAAACACACCATGGAGCCTGAAACTAAAAGCCATGAAGATAATTTGTTAGAAATGTTATACAAAACTAGAGTGAAACATAACTAAGTAAGCTTTCTTTTGATAAAGTTTATGATCTTTAAATTCTATAAATTATCTTAACATGCCCTATTTTCATGTTCAATTTTCTAAGGTTTCTCAAGGGTCCCAATTTTCAAAAAGGGGGTAGGGTATGTTGGCCTCAATAGGAACTTTAACATATCCCATCTCAAATACCTTTCCTAGAATTAATGTGAACTTACACCCATCATCAAAACTATCTAATGTAATTTTCATTTGAAATGAACATCCCTCTTCCTCTTCTAGTAGGATGTGAAGTTCCTTTATTTAGTTTTGAATATAGTATCCTTCAACAATGCAAAAATATACCCATAATTGTTGATGAAATAATGAAAAATTATCTTTCCATCAAGTTTCCTATTTTTTCCATAATACCAAATGAGATTCTTCTTCATGAAGATGATCATCCCCTCTTCATTAGCATCCAAATTAGTGATATCCAAGTCAAGCATGTGTTTATTGATGAGGGTTAAAGTACTTATGTTGCCTCCCTCAATTTCATTAAAACTCTTGGATATTCTATGTGAAATCTCAATTCCACACATATCACATGTCAAGGTTACAATATAAATAAAATTCCTCCTTTAGGTTGCATGTTGATTCCTATTACTGATCTTCCTATCATTATCTAAGTGAAAGTTATGATTTTTAACTCTCCCCTCTCTTATAACATCTTGATTGGTAGACCTTAGATTCATCATATGAGGGTTGTTACCTCATCCACATGACAATGTGTCAAATTATCTCATAATGATTCTATTTATAATATTCAAGGAGACATAAACCCTTAGAATTTTGAAGAATTCCAAAAATGTGGTATCTCTAAAATTTCTACACTTGAACCTTTGCCTAGTATCCCATTTAGATAATCTCGAAATTTCAATTACCCTATAAATTATACCTTAGGTTATAGTTATCACCCAAAACTCATTAGTAACATACCACCTAACCTCCTAGATTTTGATGATGATAAGCTGGATGAGATAAGCCTCAAGATAAAAACTTCTAATTTATCCCCTCATATCATTGCCCAATTTCCACCATCCTTGTAGCCTTTCTCCCTTAAATCTCATATTGATGATATACCTATGGTCTTAACTAAGACCAGACATTATATTCATCATGAAACTTAAAATGATAAGATCATCCTTACATGTACCATTAACTTGCATAGACCCAATTATGATGATAGTTATGTTTTAGACAACCCATTTCTAGGAGGACTTGTCCAAGCTAGAGATGTTGAGATTATTTGATATCATACTTCTTTATTTCAATATTTTCATTTTTATTATCACATTCCTTCCTTTAGAGTGCCTAAATCTAGTATTTTTCTTTTTTTTTTAGGGTAGAGATGGAGTGATCATATGGTACACCTCCAGTTTTAGTCTGGCTTCTTATAAACATTCTCATGGGTCATGCCATGACCATTCTTTACCATTTTTTTAATACCAAGATCCCTCTAATTTTCTTCCCTTAGATATTTTAGCTAATGATCTTAAACCTTCCACACATCCAACTTCACCCTTACTTGAGCCTAGTTTGGTTCCTACTCCCACTCTACCTTCAATTGAGCTTCATCTTATTTTACCTTAAGATGAACCAATTATAGTTTCTATTTCCACCCTACCTACCCTTAGTGTTGGCATCCTTCCTTTACCATAGATTGATCCCATACACTCCCAATAGGCCAATTAACCTTATTATGATATCCATAAAGTTTCCATTCATTAGACCAAAGACTGCCAATTATATCATCCTTTCCTAACTTCTCCTTCTACCTCTTCCATTAGTAAACCCCCAAAGTATACTAACAAACATATGTGTTACTTCCATGGAACATATAATCATTATTCCACCCATTATCAAAATATTTAGTAATATAATTACACATTTCATCTTACCCTTGATCATCCCAAAGACAAGGCTATACCTCCTCCAAATTTATTGCCTAAGTATATCAATAAATATGGGGAGGTATATTGTCTTTCACACTAATGTGGTACCAATGATACCGATCATTGTCATATTATCTAGCAACACCTTCATGATCACCTTTTGACAATTATTTCACCTTTTATTCCTCTTTCCATAAGTCACCCATGTAAAAAAGCTCCTCTTTCTTTGCCTGTGGCACCTCCTTCCTCACCCATGGTTTCTTCCCCACCTGTGGTTCCTTCCCTACTGGTGGTGCCTCTTTATTGACCCATAGATACCATTCCTATTCAGGAACCTATTCTTCTCCTTGAGTATTATATGCATGAGATCCCTCATGAGCATGATACTTTAGATACACTTACATTTTATATTTAGGAGATTTGGAGAGAGGTATTTTCACATATTTCCATATAGATTGATGAGACTCTAGTTTTCATTAATATCTAGCTCTATAGAGATATTTTAGATGTTATGGATAACATTTATGGATAAATTTATCAATATTTGAGAAAACAACATGGTGTTCTTAAAAATTTTATTATGATTTTTGCATTGGATTTTTGATCCACTTTTATATTTATTATATCATTTGACTATGTGTTAAATTTGGCTTCACCTATCTATTTCACATGGATCTTTATATTATGCTTTATGTGTTGCATATGGTTTCATTTACCTTATTTTTATTATAGATTATTTTCATGATTGAATAATTATATCCATGAGTTATTTTATTTCATTTATTTATTTTAATTTTTTTTATCTTATCTCAAACAAATTAGATAATTATTATTGTGACTTGGTTATACCAACCTTAATCCCCTTAGTAATATTTCTTCACCATATGATCAGTTAGTAAAAAAGACATCTCATTAAACTCCCATTTTGCTGATCTAATTTAAATATCACTTTATTCCTTTATGTTCCTTTCACATACAAAGCATACATATGATTGAAACTTGAGATAACATACCAATTCATAGTTAAGCCTAAGTGTTTAGTTAGTCATATTTTTGGATACTTAGCTTCCTTTAACTAAATTCTAAAGCTCATTCATGCATCTCACCTTTACCACTCATGTTGATTATTCCAAATACGTATGAGGGAGGACTCATAAAATCCATAAAAATTTAAAGACACATCATTTAAACAAAAAACAATGATATAAAAGGCAACATACAAATTCAAAAGTCAAATCACACTACAAGACATGATTCATAACATATATCCTATTTATAATCAAATTTTAAACTCCACATATGGCCTCATGATAGATTTGAGGTATATTGGTGTGTGGTAGGCTAGTATATTAGAAAAAAGAGAATAAAAAAATATTTTGGTGCTACCAACTTTCTCACACAAATACCCAATCTTTGAACTAGACCAATGGCTTTATAAGATGCCTTGAGGAATGGGCAACATGTTGTGGGAAGGTATGTCCATTTTAATTTTCTTGTTCATATAACCAACATAATTCAATCTTAATATTTAACCTATTTCCTTATACATCTTTGTACTTATTGTAAGTAGGTATCCTTTATATTTTGATGGTCACTAGACTCTAGTTTCTCTCCTTTATACCTAGTATGCCTCATGTTTTCTAAGGTCTTCGTATAGATGAATATGTTACACTTTTTACATTCCCTCTTTCATTATAGCATTACTAATATTTCCCCTTGATAAATATTATTTTAGTAACTGATCATTCCCATTAGGGTTTCCCTTTGTGATATTCAGTGTAAGACTATGGATAGGACTATGATCTCATCACAAATTACCATAATAAAACATGTCCTTATTTACCATTCACTTCATTAGTGTTCCCTTTGTGAGTTGCAGTGTAAGACCATGGATAGGTTCAGACCCTCCTCATAAATTACCACATTAGAAACATCTTTTAAAATCATTCCCATATTTTTTTCCACCTCATTGGTGTTCCTTTTGTGAGTTATATTTTAAGACCATAGATAGGACCAAGCCCTCCTCATAAAATATTCTAATACCTAGTTCTTACTATAACCCAGTCATAATGAAATTACATGCATCAAATTTGAGATAAGTAATGTTTAATTATGATTTACACATCATTGACATACTTCCCATCTTGATTTAGTATGTTTTATACTTACTTCATAAGTATTTCACTTTTATATTCTTATTTTATAATTGTGTGTATGCTTATAACCATTTTTATCAAATTTTTAATACTTCCTAGATTGTATTAGTGTGATTAATTTAATTTCCTTTTAAATTTTTGTCTTTATTTTTATACTTCCCAGCTTGATTTAGTATGATTGATTAACTTAATTGTTTTATTTTTATACCTTTGGTCTTTCATGTGCCTTATACTTTATTCCAATATTTTCATACTTCCCAACATGATATAGTGTGAATTTTATTTTGTTTTAATTTGGTGAAAATATTTACATGGTTTAAACACATTTGTCCTTTTTACAATATTTATATTATTATATTCACTCTTCTTTTGTTTTTACACATTTCCCATCATGGTATAGTGTGTATTTCATTTTTTTTGATTACTTATAATTTTCCAAATCATTTTTGATTTTTTATCTTTAACCATGCATGTGTATCACATAATTATATAACATAAAACACACATTACATATCTCCCATAGCATATGCAACAAAATATAAATGCATGTGCTATAAAGGAAATATATCCATGCATCCACATCTATAGCTAAATACAACTCGTGATATCAATGAATCTCTCTCTCTCTCTCTCTCTCTCTCTCTGTGTGTGTGTGTGTGTGTGTGTGTGTGTGTGTGTGTGTGTGTGTGTGTGTGTGTGTGTGTGTGTGTGTGTGTGTGTGTGTGTGTTTTATATAATAAAAAGTACAAAATACAATAGATCCATCTCTAAGGTTATGTTTCATCATGCCTATCATGTGGGCTAGCCACACTACCAATCAATACCTATGACTATCTCCTTTAAATAGTGAACTATAAAGAGGCAATTTGGGATCTCAATCTAGTAACCTATCCCTATAAATTGGACACTTAGGCCTATATATATCCTAGTTAGATGTTAGTCACCATGTGTATGACTCTCTCCTATGTTAGGGCCTACCAAACATGTGCATCTCTTACTCTAACCCCTAATAATGGATGTAACCCATCACCACATGCCTATCATTGCCTCACAACATCTCCCACAAGTTTAAACCAACCCACCTGGGTTGGGGTAGATGGAACCTCAGGATCATCTAGATTGGTAGGGTTATATGGTACCATCACCTCATCCAAAATGCCATGGTGTGTAGATGTTTTGATCACATCGATGTATATCTGATTCTTTTTTATATGCCTTGAGGCATGTTGTCTCTCTATGGAGGTGTTTATATTAGAAATTTTTATTACATAAACTTGATAGGCTACATGGCACGGACACACACACACACACACACACACACACACACACACACACACACACACACACACACACACACACACACACACACACACACACACACACACACACACACATATGGATGTATTGATATATCTTTTATTAGTTTTTATGTGATGTGATTTCTTTATTTATATATAGATTTTGAGTTTGTGCACTCTAGAGGACTAGACATGTGATGATATATGGATATGTATTTTCATTCATTTTTGATATGTTACTAAGGGGAAATCTTTATGTATATGTGGAAATAGAATGTATACGAATATTTTAACTGTGATAAATGTTCATATATGATTATAATTATGCTAATATTTGTTTTGATAGGTTATTACTTAATTTATATATTTACATAATATTGTACTTCTAATTTGTAACAATGGAAGTAAAGGGGGAAACATAATACATGGGAGGTGAACCATGACTCAAAAAAAATTAGCACAAAGGAAGATGTCCTCATCCTTATGAGTAGAGGGGAATGTGTACTTCTTACAAAACTTATAAAATATTAATTTTATGGAATTATATAGAGGGGACCTACTTTCATAGAGTAAATGAGTGGTAAAAGGTTACCTTATTTGAACATATACATATATACAAACATTTTTTAATAACTTTCTTTTTAGACACTCTTTTCTGATTGAATATTATTTTTTCACTTATCTTCTATTCCTCTATGCGACCCCCTAGACCTAGTCTCATGTGACTAGGAAGACACATAGGATCATCACCAAAGGCTATATATATGCAAGTAAGGAAATCTCCCTATAATTACAACCCCACACAACTAGTAATATGTGAGGTCTCAACACCAAAGGTTAACAATGGGTGAAAGATGCATTTTTTTGAATTTGGTAATTACATAAACTTTTAGATGTTAATTTTTCCTCTTTTTTATTTGTAAGGATCTTAACCTAAAACTTTGGTCCCATGAAACTAGTAGGATGCAAGGGATCATCACAAAGGCCCAAGGTAGGAAAGAAAATTCACTTATGTTTGAGCATGATAATTTTTTGTTTTTCAAAGGCATCATAAAGGGGGACTCTATCATAAGTAAGTTTATATACTCCAATGTAAGATAGCATTTTTATAAAAGATGTAGGGAAAAAGGTGAAATATTCTCATAATAACTAGGACAAAGGCTAATGTAACAATCTAATTTTCAGGTGGTGAATAAATGTGAGAATGAGGCAAATGTGATGTGTTACATTTCATAAATCTTTGTATTATGCAAACTACCCAACTAAATAACCACAAAAATAATAATTCTATTATGTTTTCAACATGTGGCATATGGAAATACAATATAGGTGAAAATGGGGTGGTACATGAGAGCTATTATAGAAATATTTTAATTTCATAGATTTTACAGACACACCAAACTCTTCACCCTCTAAAGTGCATAACTGATAGGCTCCATTAGTGAAATTTTTTAATGCAAGGTAGGGACCTATAAAATTGGGTCTAAATTTTTGACCCTCTCATTTATTTTTAACAATCTAACTATAAAGTCTAAGGACAAGGTCTCTAACATGGACTGGATGCTCATGGACATTTTTATTGTATTATCTACACATATAATTGATGTAGGCAATGTGATTATTCTTGGTGGTAAGCTAATGCTTGTCTAAAAGTTATAACACGACTATACATCCTTATCTCTATTATTATTCATCAAGGAGGTCCCAAAGGGAGATGCAAAGGCTAGGTATTTCTACCTCTAATGGTTGAAAATATTCAAACCTAAATAATAATGAATAAGGGGTTAATCTAATGGTTATTTTAATAGTTATGTAGGCCCA
>JARHVA010002534.1:2310000-2440000 GCA_037957365.1 Torreya grandis | reverse complement strand
ATGGAGAAATAATATTATAAGTTGATTAATAGATAAATAAATTGATGGTTTAGATATTCATTACCCAGATGGTGTGTTTATTGAGGAATATTTTTGTATTTTATTTATTAATTATAATAAACTAGATGTTTGGATTCCATTCACTTCATTTGATGGATTAAATGAATGTTTGTGATATTTCTATATTTAGCATATTTTTTAATTAGCTAAAGTGAAATATTAAGAATGAATCTTTTGGTATTTATATTCTTATTTATTTTACCAAATCTTGAATTCATGACCCTAATTAAGTAGTGGATGTATTCCACTTGCTTAATTAATGCCATCAATGCAAGATAAAGGGTAATATGATTGAGTGGTATGTATGAATTTGACTGATCCTAGAGATCATATATTATTGAAAACTTTGGCCAAATTAATGTTTGATAAACATTGTCATTTCATATGTCGATATAGTTTTCATATTTGTGTGATATCATATTAGAATGAATTTTTTTATGGTATAAATTATGTGTTAGTTATCTTTGACACGTAAGTGTTAGTTTGTTACTCTAGATTCATGCACCATCATTATATGCTGATATGTGAAGGGAGGGCCATCCCCTTGTTTGTGAGATAGTGTAGAGGATATATGTTTTATGATTGGTGTGTAAAAGTGCTCAGATGATTTTCTCCCTCCCAGATGGAGTATTATACTTGAGACTAAACTTGTGATTACATATTGATACTTGAGTCATGGAGACTCTTGAGCCATGGAGACTCTACTTAGAGAAGCTTTGTATTATGTTTTATCATTTGAGATATTGTATGTATTATTGAAACTATAATATTTATACATTATACTTCCTACAGTAAAAGATGTAATATTTTATTAGATGTGGTTGAACTTGTACTATATAATTTATGTTAAAATGTAGTAATTATGGTTATTCAATATTGTTCATGATTTTTATATCTATTCATGGTGATCCTTATCTAAGTGGATTAGTTATAACTTTGAATGTTAACTAAACTAATGTAATTATTTAAATATCACTAGATATGATTTCTCATGGTGATATATATGTTGAATGTGTATATTTAATTTTAAAAAAATTACTACAATATTTTGGTAAAGCCTAGTGGGGTTGTTACATTGTGGTATCAGAGCTAAGGCTTAAACTCTAGGACTTAATGTATCCACTAACATAAACTTATTCTCCTACTATAGTAATAAAAAAGGTGTGCACTAGAGTAGGAGGTGAGGTTACTTTGAATATTGAACCCCCTATTGATCTAAATTAGTTTTCAATTGAGTAAGTTGTAAAGTTAGACCAAATCTTTGTAACCATGTAAGAGACAAAGGACCAAATCATGGCCCTAGAATAGGAACTGCAAGACCATGAATATGAAAATGATCAAGAATAACCTAAAGAGAATCTTAATGACTAGGAATATATTCAAGAGCAAAGGCATGAAGAGGTGCCACATGATGCAAGAGCTTGAGTAGCTACAAAGTTAGCATGTGACATGAAAAAGATGAATCCACCCAAGTTTGATGGATTTGTATCGGGGGATGGAGTTAAAGCATGGATAATAAAAATGGAGAAGTATTTCAAGATTTTAAATTATTATGAAGTCATGAAATTAGTCTAGGGAGCTTATCAAGTTGTTGGTGAAGCATCAAGTTGGTGGGTAAACAAGAAGCTTGAGATGATCCTTGACTCAACCACCACCACCTAAGAACAATTTCTGACATTTTTTAGGTCATGATGGCTTCCAAAATTGTACTTCAACCAAAATTTTATGGATTTACATAATCTTAAGCAAGGGGATTTGTTAGTAAATAAATATTGGAAGAAATTCACCAAGATTCTCAAGTATGTACCATAATATCAAGTAGATGAGAGGTTCAAAATCATGAAATTTATCATGTTATTGAAACCTCAAATAGGTGTTGAAATAGATATGCATGGTTCATCTACCATGGATAAAGTGTTCGATGGCATGGTCAAGTAAGAATAGAAATTGAAATCTCTTGCCCAAGTTAGAGATAAGTTCAAAAAGAAATTTTGAAGCTATAAACCAAATTTCAAGAAGAACTAGAAGTAGAGGAGTGGAGATTCCAAGGGTCATTTTAGGAATCAAAATGCTAATTTCAATAGTAGTTCATAGAATATGAAGCATGGTAATGTTTTCAAGGGTGGTTTCAAAGGAAACTAATAGACTAAGAAGAAAGGACTAGTTGGAGGTTATTTCATTGTGGAGGTGACCACTTTTCATGATAATGTCCTCAAGACAAATCAAAGAATAAGGGTTCAAATTCTCATCAAGGTACATTTTAGTAGTAGATTCAGGTATCTATTTACAATCGATAGGCTAATTATCAAGCTTCACCCATAGAATGGTTAGGTATTTTGTTCAACCACCCAGTTTCTATTTTAATTGATATGGGTGATACAAAATGTTTCATTTCTCATATAGTGCTTAAAAAATTGTCTAAAAAGGCTAGAGTAATGAAAAATTCATGGTTAAATAATATGGAAATGAGTCAAATATCAAATTTTACAAGTGTTAAATCGAAGTAGAGATTAGATTACCTAAGTTCACTATAATAGTAGATATTTATGTTGATCCTCAAATATCATTGGGATCATATGATGTGATCCTAGGAGTCAATTGGCTTGTGAAGCATAAAGCCAAGGTTGACTATTTTCTAAAGAAAGTTTAGTGTCAAGATTTTGGAAATTAGACACAACTTTAAGGAGAGAGAAGGGAGTTGAATCTAAGGTAGATTTCTATAATTCATTTCAAGAAAGCTCAAAAGAAGGGATGTCAGGAATTTATCATTAAGATAAATGAGATGGAATAATATAAGGAACCATCTATTGAATATTATCCTTTGTTGAGAAATTTTCATGATGTTTTTTCATAAGAATTACCAAGATTAACACCTAATCACAAGTTTGATTTCTCAATTGATATCACACCTAGATTGAAATCGTAGCCTAAGGCACCATACAAGATGACAACAAGTAAATTAGTTGAGTTAAAGGTATAACTTTAGGATTTGTTGTTAAAAGGTTTAATTCAGTTGAGTGTGTCACCATGGGGTGTTCTAGTTGTCTTCATTAAGAAGAAGGATGGAAATCTTCACCTATGCATAGACTACATGATGCTGAATAAAGTAATGATCAAGAATAGATATTTATTGCCATGCATTTATGATCTCTTTGATAAAATGTGTGGATCCATAGTCTTTTCAAATATTTATCTTAGAGTAGGGTATCACTAGTTGAGGATCCAAGAAGAGGATATCTCAAAAATAGCATTCAAGACTAGATATGGGAACTATGAGTTTATTGTGTTACTATTTGGATTAAAAAATGCTCTAGTAGCATTCATGAATCTTATGAATAGTGTGTTCAAAGATTATCTAGATTATTTGTGTTGGTATTTTTTGATGATATACTCATTTATTCCAATGGTGAGGAAGAGCACTTATAGCATTTGGAATTGGTTTTATAACATTTTTAAAATCATATACTATATTGAAATTTGTTTACATGTATATTTTTCCAAAATCAAGTGTAGTATCTAAGACATATTATCTCAGTAGATGGTATTTCATAGAGATGTAGTAGATTTTATGTGTTGTTGTCTAGAATGTCAGCATGTGAAAGTTGAATATGTGCATCTGGTAGGGTTGTTGTATCCACATGACATGTCAAAGTGGAAGTGGTAGGTGATCAATATAGACTTTGTCCAAGGGTTGTCGGTATCTCAAAATAGTCATGGCATGATCTTGGTAATAGTTGAAAAACTAACCAAGGTAGCTCACTTTATACTAGGAAATTTGACTAATGATGCACCTACTCTTGTGAAGATATTCATAAAAGAAGTGTATTAATTTCATGGTTTTATATAGAAGATCATTTTGGATCATGATCTGAAGATGACATTTATATTTTGGTTGAATTTGAATTTAGCTCTAGGTATGCAGTTAAACTTTAGCACTACATATCACCCATAAATTGATGGATAGACAAAGTAATTTAATTTGATTTTAGAAGATCTACTTCATATTTATTGCATGGATCATAAATACAAGTGGAAATAATATCTTTTATTATTTGATTTTTCTTACAACAACTCATACAAATCAGCATTAAAGATGGCACCATTTGAGGCATTGTATAGAAGGAGGTGTAAAACACCAATTAATTGGGATAGGTTGGAAGATAATGTAGTCTTTGGACCTAAGATGATTTCAAAAATAGAATAGTAAGTTAGGATAATTAGGAAGAGGTTAGTTGAGGCTAATGATAAATAGAAAATTTATGCTTATCTGAAAATAATAGTTAGGTAGTTTTCTATAGGTGATAAAGTGTTTCAATGGGTTAAGCCTTGAAAAAGTTTGATTAAATTCAAAAAGTCAACAAAACTTTTACTGAGATATGTACGACCCTTTGAGGTTATGGAGTTAATCAACCCTATAGTGTATAGGATTATAATTCCACCATTTATAACTCTTTTGCATAATGTCTTCCATGTATCTTATCTTGAAAAGTATGCAAAGAAGTGTCACAGTGCAAGGTCATGTGGGACCAATACTCTAAGGATAGTTCCACTTGGGAGGACTATGATGAATTTTATAGGATAATTCCATGTTTGTTTTCTTGATTTATCATTTCTTATTATATTATTTTTTGATGAATAACTTTTTAAATTCATAACAGGGGGAAAGATGTCACATCCTAATTTATCTCTAAGCTAATTAACTTGTTTAATCTATGGATTATTATAATTAATTAGTTGATTAACTAATATTTGATTGATCTTGATGACATATGTTGATTATGGGATAGTTTATTTTGCTTAATTTACGTGATTATATATTATGAGTTATCAGTACTTTTATATTATGTACTTTGTAATTATGTTTTATTATCATACAACATTATTTTATAGATATAATTATTTTTTAGGATAACTACCTTCATTAGGATGAGGTGGATGAAGGACAAATTCTTCCCTCAAATTTTTATGGAGGGAGATTATCATCATAGATGGTGGTTAGATGGAGATATTGGGGGTTGATAGAGAGCAAATCTAAAAACCCTTGTACACACAACTTAGTATATCATGTCTCATATTTATTTGATATGGATAGCATAGCATGTTTTGTGTAATTTTCCTTTATATGATTGTTAGTATGATTTATGATAACATCTTAATTATTGATATAATCATGTTAATTGTTGAGTGATTTCATTATTTTTATTATCTTACGTAGTTCATTTTGTTTATCTAAATGAAATAATGTGTTTGTGTTTACTTATTCATTACCTTATCATGTTTGGTTGAATAGTAAAACATTATGATGGTTGATGGATTCCATAATAATTATTTGAGCTATAAGATTTAGATAATAATAATTAAATATTATTATTATTATGATAATTATATTATAAATTTTAAAGACAATAACATTATTTTAAAAGAAATTGTAATTAACTCTTTATTTTAAGTATTTATATTCATATATATAAAAGGACATATTAATGTTAATTATTAAATGATTTTATAAATCATTATAATTATTAGATATATTAGTGGATAGAATTTAATGCAAACTCTAAGTCTTGTTATGCATAGTTGCATTAAAAAATTTATGTGATTTCATTGTGTTAGTCATTGCATGGGGGAAAACATTATTCCACGAGTAGTTTAAAAGCCTTAAGTGGAAAAATAACATAATTTTGTGACTTATAAATTAAGGTGATCAATGATGTATAAATCACTATCATGTGGATTTGTTAAAGGAATATAAAATAGTTAATTAGGGATTTTTATAAATAAGCATCAAGAATAATTAGTTCATTAATCAATCATTGAGTTTAGTTAAGAATTGTATTGGGAAAAAAATTTGGGGTTTACTATGTTTTGAATGGAGATGAACTACAAGTTAGTTAAGTTATCTATACATGAAAAATTGGATCAATTTTTATCAGTTGAAGAGTATGAAAGTGAAATAAAATTTATGATGTAAAATGAATAAAGGAAAGACATGACATAGAGGACAAAGGGCATATCTATTAGGAATAAAAACACTTAAACCAGATTTACTATTACCATAAACCTGATCTAAAGCTATGAAATAACATTCATCATGGAAACATTCTTTAATTATACATTATTATGAAATCATAAGTGAGAGAAAAAGATAATAACATAGATAACATAGATCTAACATGGTTCACCCAATGTGGGATACATCCACCAATGAAAGTTCTCAAATAAAAATAGTAATCTAAATACCAAAACTGTAATAAACTCTCACAAAGATATAAAAATCTCCTATAGAAAATGTTGCACAAATAGCTACACTTTCACCTGCACCTACACAATTTTGTATCTCATAAGTTGATAAACCACACCCTGTTATTAAAACTTGTACTTTGAAAAACACTTGCACTTTGACTTTGATCCTCAAAGCCACACCCTGTAAATAAACCATCAACCTCTAAAGGCCACACCACACCCTATATATATATATATATATATATATGAAGGAAAATCCATGAAAAGAGGAGCAAATGTGTCATGCTTATACTAGATAATCATCACACATTTGCTCCTCTTTTCATGAATTTTCCTTCATATATATATATATATATATGAAGGAAAATCCATGAAAAGAGGAGCAAATGTGTCATGCTTATCCTAGATAAGCAACATCCACTCAAGACAACTCATTTCCACCTCATCAAGCTCATCTAAAATCTCTCCCATGAAGGAACATGCCAAACTTAAGGTCTCCACCTTTCAAGGGCACATTTACCAACAACATATGATTAAAACTAAATCCTTACAACAAGGAATACATTCCCTTTTATAATTAAAAACTAGCTCCATCAAAATAAGGAAGTCAACATGGGAAAAGGCATCTAAAAACTAACTCTATAAAACATGGAAACATATAAATTAGAAATATACTAGGAATATTCCACTCACATATGGAGCAAAGTTCCACAAAAGGTAGATTACGTAAAAATATACTCCCCACATCCTTACAGATATTTAGGCCCCCAAAATTCATTCCTATGGTCATGTGATATCCCTAAAGGGATCCATACTCAACAATCTCCCACTTGGAGACTATTTCTCTTGAATAGAATCTATCATTGCTCCATGACCACTAAGGCCAACCAAATCTGAACATATCCTCAACTTGTCTAATGTGACCACCTTAGTCATCATATCTATAAGATTATAGCTAGTATGAATCTTCTCCAGCTTCACCAAGTTCTCCTCTAAAGCTATCCTAATGAAGTGATAACATAATTCAATGTGTTTCATCTTCGAGTGGAAAGTAGAGTTCTTTTCTAAATGAATAGCACTTTAACTATCACTATGTATTATTTTAACTTCCTAATCATGCCCCAATTCTTGAAAAAACTCCTATAACCAAATCATCTCTTTACTATAATCTATGGTAGCAACATACTCTACTTTTGTGGTTGATATAGCCACAACCTTTTATATCCTAAAAATGCAACTAGCTATTGTTTCTCCAATAGTAAATGTATAACCTATCATACTTATCCGACTATCAATATCCCTTACCATATCTAATTCCACATAACCATGCAAAGTGGTATATGGTCCACCATAACATAATGTAAAATCCATGGTTCTTCTCAACTACTAAAGAATCCATTTCACTGCCTGCCAATGCTTATAACCTGGATCACTCATATACCTTCTCACAACTCCCACTACTTGGGAAATATCTATCCTAGTATAAACCATGGCATACATTAAGCTACCAACTATCGATGAGTAAGATACCTTTGACATCCTTTGATAATCTAAAGTGGCCTACCAAAGGAGTACTAATAGATTTATCATCCAACATGCTAAACCTTTCTAAGACTTTATTCACATACTCTCATTGGGATAAGATCATCTTCCTCTCCTTCCTATCATGAGAAATCCTCATATCAAGGATTTGCTTTGCAACACCTAAATCCTTCATATAAAAGGAGTCATTAAGTCATTTCTTGAGCATATGAATATGTTGTATGTTTTTTCTTGTAACTAACATGTCATCAACATAAAGGCATAATATAATAAAGGAACTATCATCAAAAAAATTGATGTATATGCAATAGTCAAAATGACACCTTTGATATTTTTTTTTAACATAAAATAATAAAATTTATTGTAACATCATCATGGAACTTGTTTCAAGTCGTATAAGATTTTCTTTAGTCTGCACACATAGTTCTCCTTCCCTTTGACCTCACAACCCTATGGCTACTTCATATACAACTCTTCATCCAAATAACCATGAAAAAAAGTAGTTTTCACATCTAACTATTCTAAGTGTAAATTCTCAACTATAACTAAACCAAGAATATTCCTAATAGAAGTCATTTTTACAACAAGAGAGAAAATATCATCAAAATCAATACCTAATTTTTGTGCAAACCCCTTGACCACCATCCTAGCCTTATACAATTTTCTCCCTTCATCCTCTTCTTTCATCCTAAAGATCCACTTGTTTGGCAATGAACTCGTTTCCTTGGGTAGCCTAACCAAATCCCATGTTTGGTTCTCCATGAGAGATTTATGATCCTCATCTATGGCTTGCTCCCACTTCAACTTGGCATCTACCTACATTGTTTCCTCATAACACTCTGGTTCTCCATTATTAGTGAGTAATAAATTATTCAAAGAAGGACAAAAATGTTTAGGTGTTCTTCTTACCCTAGAAGACCTTATTACCATAGGAATTTGGGGTACTTATGTATAAGGCTCCTAAAATGAATCTTTGGATACTTTTCCATCCATAATGTCATCCAAAATTGTGTACTCTTTCTATTCCTAATCCTATTCTTACAACTGATCCTTATGCATGACTTATTCATTAAAGACTACATCTCTAGACTAAAATATTTTCCTATCTTTAATTATCCATAAATGGAAACCAAAGTCATTCTCACCATAACCAAAAAATGTGCATTTCTTCGATTTAGCCTCTAACTTGGTTATATCCTCTTTCTTAGTGAGAGCAAAAGCCTCACATCTAAAGACTCTAAGAAGAGAATAATTAACATTCTTACTAGACCAAGCTTGTTTAGTAATACCTCCATTCCAAGGCATAGAAGGTCCTTTATTAATTAGATATACTATCGTGTTAACCACTTCTACCCAAAACTGTAAAGGCAACCCTACATGTAACCTCATGCTCCTAACATGTTTTATTATTATTATGTTCATCCTTTTAGATACCTCATTCTACTATGGAGTTATTGGAACCATCCTTTGTCTATATATTCCATGTTTAAAATAATAATCAAAGAAAGCATTACTAAAATACTCACCTCCATTATCTGATCTGAGAAATTTTAAATTAAGACTTGTTTCATTCTTAACCAAGGATTTCCACTTCTTAAAAGTGTCAAATATATCATATTTATTTTTAATACAATAAACCCAAACTTTCCTAGTTTCATCAATAATAAAATTAACATAATAATTAGATTCACCAATAGAAGATACCTGAGCTAGTACCCATACATCTAAATGTATAAGATCTAACTTGTGCTCTTTCTTTATGGGTCCAACCTTTGGGAAATTAACTCACTTATGTTTCCCATACACACAATTCTCACAGAAGTCTAGATCTAGATATTTCAAACCAAGAAACTTATCTTTTAAGATTTTCATGCCCTTATGGCTCATATGACTGAGCCTACAGTGCCACATAGTTGCATCTCCATCTACAGCAACTAAATCTATAGAATCAACATTACTAGTCAAATATAAAGTACCAAATTTCTTACCTCTTGAAATCATAAGAACACCTTTGGTAACTTTCCAAGAATCTATAGTAAACAATAATAAACATCCCTTAGTACATAATTGCTCCACTGAAACCAGATTCCATCTCAACATAGGTACATGTCTAACATCCTTAAGGATCTATGTGTTCCCATTCTAAATTTTAACCTGAACACAACCTTTCCCTACTATCTCACATGGTTCACTATTTCCCATACACACAATTCTCATAGAAGTCTAGATTTAGATATTTCAAACAAGGTAACTTATCTTTTAAGATCTGCATGGCCTTATGGATCATATGACTAAGCCTATAGTGCCACATAGTTACATCTCCATCTACAACAACTAAATCAATAGAATCAACACTACTAGTCAAATACAAAGTACCAACTTTCTTACCTCTTAAAATCAGAAGAACACCTTTGGTAACTTTCCAAGAATCTATAGTAAACAATACTGAACATCCCTCACTACCTAATTGCCCCATTGAAACCAAATTCCATCTCAACATAGGTATATGTCTAACATCCTTAAGGATCTATGTGTTCCCATTCTACATTTTAACCTGAACACAACCTTTCCCTACTATCTCACATGTTTCATCATCACCAAGATATACATGTCCTAAATTCTCTTGAACATAATCATAAAAATAATGCCTATGTGAGGTGGCATGAAAAGAAGCCCCTAAATCTAATACCTAAGACTCAAAAAAACTCTCCATAGAAATAATTAAGGCATTTTAACATAATTCACCTGGTGTCATATTTACCTCATTCATTTCTTCCTTGTTGGAATTCTTATCCCAAAGTGACCAAAAATCCTTCTTTGAGTGTCCACTCTTCCCATAATGCCAACATCATCTTGGATCTAGATCTAGACTTAGATCTACCTTTTGACTTTCCATGATTATCTTTGCTCTTGTCCTTTTGCTTCCCTCTAGTATAAATGGATAAAAAATTACCTAGAGATGATTCATCAGTGCTTTTCATTTGCATCTCTTTTCTAAGAATCACACCTACAACATCCTAAAAATTGAATCTTCCCTTGGTAGGGATTGTATTACTCATAGCCATAACCAAACTATCCCAACTATCAAACAATGAACATAATATTATCAATGCTCTAACTTCATCACCAAAATTAATTATAACTAAAGTGAGCATACTTAAATATGTATTAAAATAATTTAGATGATTAGTTATTTAATCATTCTCAAACATTTTCATGTTAAACAATCTTTTCATAAAAAAATTTATTAGAAGTTGAAGGTTTCTCATATAACTTTCCAAGTTTATCCATTATATCTTTTATGGTTTTCTCATTAAAAATATTAAATGCAATAGATGATGAAAGGCATAACCAAATGGCTCCTAATGCCTTCCTATCAAGTAATGACCAATTTGCATCACTCATACTTACAGGTTATTCTACTTTTCCCTACAAGGGGAGATGTAGTTCCTTCTGATATAGGTAATACTCCATCTACATTTTCCAAAAAAACAAAATGATTACCATCAAACTTCTCAAATTTCAATTTGATTTCTTCTCCCATATCTCCCACTCAAGCTAATAGCCTTTCTATGATTTACCACTTTAGCAAAACACATAACTAATAGCTCTAATACCAATTATTGGGACTAAAAACACTTAAACCAAATTTACTATTACCATAAACTAGATCTAAAGCTATGTAATAAAATGCATCATGGAAACATTCCTTAATTCACCATTATTATGAAAGCATAAATGAGAGAACAACATAATAACATAGATAACACAAATCTAACATGGTTCACCTAATGTGGGCTACATCCACAAATGAAAGTTTTCAAATAAAAATAGTAATATAAATACCAAGACTACACTACACTCTCACAAAGATATAAATATCTCTTATAGAAAATATTGCACAAATAGCTGCACTTTCACCTGCACCTACACAATGTTGTATCTCACAAGCTACTAAAGCACACCCTGTAATGAACACCTGCACTTTGTAAAACACTTACACTTTGACTTTGATCCTCAAAGCCACACCCTAAAAATAAACCATCAACCTCAAAAGGCCACATCACACCTTATATATATATATATATATATATATATATATATATATATATAGAATATGAAGGAAAATCCATGAAAGGAGGAGAAAATGCATCATACTTATCAAAGATAAACATCATCCACTCAATACAACTCACTTCCACCTCATCAAGCTCATCTAAAAGCTCTCCCATGAAGGAGCACACCAAACTTAGGGTCTCCACCTTTTAAGGGAAAATTTACCAACACCATGTGATCACAACCAACTCCTTGCAACAAGGCATTCCCTTTTTTGATAAAACTCCCTCAAAACAAGGAATTAAACATGGGAAAAGGCATCTAACAACTAACTCCATAAAACATGGAAACATAGAAATTAGAAATATACTAGGAATATTCCACTCACATGTGGAGCAAGGTTCACAAAAGGTGGAGTAGGGAAGACTACACTCCTCACATCTTTGGATCTCTTTAGGCCCCCAAAATTTATTTCTATGGTCATGTGATAGCCCTAAAGGTATCCACACTCAAGAATATTGTGAGGAGAATGCAAAAAGTGGATAGGAGGTAAACATGTACTAAGGAAAAATAATTAGCTCAGCTTCTTAACATTCATACACACTACCAAGTTGGTTATGTAATTCAAATACATGTGTGTGTGATACATTTTATGAATGAAATTTAAAATTTCTTGGGTTATAAGCTTTTCAATTATTTTTAAGTTTTGGAAACTTACAAAGGGTTATATATAGGACCCTATGGAGGGCACAGCCTCCATAGAACCCTATATCTAACCTAGGATAACCTAGGAGGGTTAGGGATAAATATTAGGTCTTGGCCATGATTTTAAGAGGCTTTATAAACTATCCTATCCTTCCTTAGATATACAAATTTACTATTAAAAGGGGGGAATCACATTTGTGTGGTATATATACAAATAGGCTTAAGTTATTTATCTTTGAACAAGTTGTTGCATATAATATTAGGTATTTTAGAAAATAGACTTAATTATGAATGTTTGTAAGATGATTCAATTTTTAACTAATTTATTTTTTTAGGGGTTAAGAATATGGTTTTTCAGTGCTATCAAATACACACACACACACACACACACACACACACACACACACACACACACACACACACACACACACACACACACACACACACACACACACACACACACGAGTATATATTTGATCAATAATAACTCTATATAAATTAGTATACTCATGTGTGTATATATATAGACACATTTATTTATACCAATACATGTTTTTGATGAATTGACAAACTAAAATGTGACTGTATACATATATATGTATATATGCATACCCTGTAATCAACTTTCAAACTTAGAATAAGTGAATTTGTATATGTATATATAATAAAAAATTTACTATTAAACTATTTATGTGATAGTGTGTACACACACACACACAATCACATACATAGTTTAATAGTCAATTGCTTTGTGTGTGTGTGTGTGTGTGTGTGTGTGTGTGTGTGTGTGTGTGTGTGTGTGTGTGTGTGTGTGTGTGTACATACATGCTAGTAGTTGATATTTGAACTATAATGGATGACTATGTGTATTGCATTTAAGTGATAAAGCTGTATAAATAAGTAAATCAAAGGATATATCTTATATTAGTTTTATTTGAATTAAATTTTGAGTGAAATTATATTAATTGGGCATAAGTTATAGTTAAAAAAATCCAAACTAGGCTGTTAGATAGTGTATTATTCATTTAGATTAAATACAAAATTGGGATTTTGTCTACATATTAAATTATGAAACCCAAATACAAGTAGATGAATATATGATTGTAGGTTATTGCATTTTAATTTAAGGAAAGTAATTTTACCAGTATATTATTAATGTATTAAAGGAAAAGTTAATTATTATTATGACTTTCAAACTTGCATTCAACTATGTATTTGATATGTAGTCAACCTATGTACTAATTTCATAGTCCATAAGGGTAAATGGGTAAACAGGTTCAATAGAATAAATTACCTTGTTTTATTTGGCTAAGTTGGAACTTTTATAACCTATCCGACTAGGGTATATGGTTGTGTGTTGTTGATTATATTAATAATATCCAAATTGGGTAAAGATAACTCTATTTTATCCATCTGCTCATTTAAACTACTTTGAATAAAAACCTTGAATGATTGATTGGATTTTAATAACTAAATGGTTTTTATAGTTAATGGATTAAATGTATTGCCTTGTAAAATTCTATGTATTTAATTATCTTGGCATATGAATTTCTCAGTTTATTGGAAAAAGGTTATGGTGCCTTTGTATGTATGTTGACTGTATACTTTACATATACAATATACCATAAGTTGAATGAAAGTGGATGCTATCCGTATAGTATAATGTATAAAAAAAATATGAATAATGTATTAGTATTTATGTATAAATATATAAATATATGTTATAATTATTATCATAACAATGAATACTAGATGCTTTTTATATTTAGTTAAACATTAAAATGTTTAAATATAAAGCATTAAATGTATTTATGAGTTTAAAAATAGAACATAATTGTTTGTTATGGTCTATCTATTGTTATATGTAGAATATGAAGAATTTATTAGCCAAGATTATCATATTATTTTCTAGAGAAATAATATTATAAGTTTCTTAATGGATAAATCAACTAGTGGTCTAGATATTCATTACTTGGATGGTGTATTTATTAAGGACTATTTTTGTATTCTATTTATTAATTATAATAAAATATATGCTTGGATTTCATTCACTTCATTTGATAGATTAAATGAATGTTTGTGATATTTTTATATTTAGTGTATTTTTTAATTAGCTAAAGTAAAATATTAAAAATAAATCTTTTGGTTTTTATATTATTATTTATTTTACTAAATCTCACATTCATGACCCTAATTAAGTAGTGGATGGATTCCACTACATTAATTAGCACCATCAATGCAAGATAAGGGGTAATCTAATCAAGTGGTGTGTACGAATTTGACTAATCCTAGAGATCATATACTATTAAAAACTTTGGCCAAAGTAATGTTTGGTAAACATTGTCATTTTATATGTTTATATAGTTTTCATATTTATGAGATACCATATTAGAATGGATATTTTAATGGTACATATTATGTATTAGATATCTTTGACACATGGGTTCTGGTTTGTTACTCTAGATTCCCACACCATCGTTATCTACTCATCTATAAAGGGAGGTCCATCCCCTTATTTTGGAGATAGTGGTGAGATTTATGGTCTATGGTTGGTATGGAAAAGTAATCACATGATTCTCTCCCTCCTAGATGGAGTACTATACTTGAGACTACACTTGAGATTACATATTGATACTTGAGTCATGGAGACTCTTCTCAAAGGAGTTTGATATAATGTTTAATAATTTGAGATATTTTATGTATTGTGAAAACTATAATATTTATGAATTTTACTTCCTAAAATAGAGGTTGTAATATTATATTAACTATGGTTGAACTTGTACTATATCATTTATGTTGAAATGTAGTAATTATGGTTATTTAGTATTGTTCATGATTTCTAAATCTATTCATTGTGATCCTTAGATAATTGGATTAGTTATAAGCTTGAAGGTTAATGAAATTAATTTGGTTGGTTAAAGATCATTATAATATGAGGTCCTTTCCATTTGATGTACAACTTACCTAGAAATGCTCGAAATCTACTATCATATAGTAATAATACTTGTTATTGAAAAAATATTTGGATCACATATTGAGATCATGCCACCATTTTTTAATTTTCTTTGTGACTTCATGTGTCCATTATAATATTTTCCTATTTTGTTTCATTTTATTTAAATCCATCAATAATGCCTGAAGACAATTCTGATCTCCTAGTTGCATGATCATTTCAATTCATAGAATAGGGAATATGTACTCATAAGCATGACTAATTTTAATTTATAAACCAAATCAAACTAAGTTAAACTTATTTCACACTTTTATTTTATCCTATATGACCATAAGAACACAATAATTTGATCCTATTAATCATCTCTTTGAAAAAATCATATTTTTGTGAGAATATTTTTAATAACTTTGTTGATGCCTTTGCTTTCTCATTGGCTTGTAGATGATATGTTGTCATTTTATGGTGAAATATCATAAACTTATCCTTTACAGTCTTAATATTACTATTAATTAAATTCATTCTTTTTTCACTAACCAACTTTATAGTACATCCAAATTTGGTTATAATATTCCCATAGATAAATTTCACCACATCCTTAGTATTTCATCTTGGCACTGTAGCAACTTCTAACCAATTAGTTAAGTAATATATCACAATAATTATGTACCTTATATGATTTATTTTACTAAGGAGATTAATTTATCTTAAAAATTTAATTTCCCAGTATTAAAATGGTTGTTCACTTGTCATAAGTTTTAATAGCATTTCATCTCTATGATTATGCCTTCCCATCCTTTGATATATGTCTTGGTATTTTTCTACTTGGTACGCATCTTGAAATAGAGGATGCCACCACATGCCACTTTATAATATCTTCCTTATAATTCATTGTCTTACAAAATATCCACATATAATTTCTTAATGTGCCTCTTGAAGAAGTTGTGGTTGTTCATGCTCTAAAAATACTATGCACAGTACATCATCTTTGCCCATTTTGTAAAGAAATCCATCAATGATGCTAAAAGGAATCGATCTTGTGATCATCAAATTTTTATCCCTTTTGACATAGTGCATAATAAAAATTCCTTTTTCTATAGAATTGGTTATCTTCCATGTTTTCTAAAATAGCATAGAGTCAAAACATATGGGCATCTGGTGATTCATCTTGGATTTTTTCAGGTTCCTATACATTAGTTATTTGACTCAAGTGATCTAGTCCAGCATTTTATTTCCTAGGATTCACACTAATTTTGAATTGAATTTATTGACATATCATCAACCAAAAAGATATCTTCACTCCTAACATGGGCTTATTTATAGAATATTTTAGAGCTTGGTGATAAAAAAAATTCAAATGGTATTACTAGAAGGTAGTGTCTAAACTTTTGAAGAGTAAATACCTTTGCCAAATATTCTCATTCAGTAGTTATATAATTTTTCTCTAAATTTGAGAGTTTTTAACTTGTGAAATGAATGATAAGGTTAATTCCTCCATATCCTAGTTGTGATAGAACATATCCTACTATAGTTATTGAAACATCTACATGAACATGAAATGATTTTCTCTAGTTAGGAAAGACCAAAATGGGAGTTGTTTTTGATTAATTAAGGAGGTAAACCAAGGGTCAAACCCTATATAGTTAAAAAAGATAGGAAGGCTAGCAAACGAAAGATACCAGCACTGAACCAATGGCACAGTTGAGAAATAAAGTTAGAAGCAAAACAAAACACTAGAAAGACTAGAGTCAGAAAGGATGAAACTACATAACTATAGAATTAACAAGATCCTTAAGATTCTCATTGTTTGCATTGTTAGCATTCCCTAGATTACCCACCACTTCCAACATAGTCATATTCAGCAGAATGTTATTTTGAAGGCCTTTGGCGAAGACCTTTTCCAGCTTTTGAATGTGGACCTTCAAGGCCCCAATATCTATTTTCCAATCATTCTCATCTTCTGAACCCTCACCAAATTCTTCTACATGCATCTTCTCCTTATTATCAATAGTTCCCCTAGAATTAGCACCCTGCTCTTCAGTGACCTCAAAAACTTGAGAAGCCTATTTCCCACCAGTGTCCTCCAATTTTTTTTGAATTTTTGGCTCTTCATACCCCAATTACCGCCTTGAGCTTTGAACAAGTAACAAGCCCTCGATTTCATTTTCACTGAATGCAGATGTGAAGGCTCATTTTATAAAATGGCCCACTATGGTGACGTCTACTTTCATCTTGAAAATAATTCCCCCCTTAGTTTTCATGATGTGAATCTCACACCTCCACCTCATGATACAAGGAATTAATCATGACAATCAAGAAAGTACTAAGGTTATCATTTTCCATGATCTAAAATGGCCTTCTCCATGTGGACCACCTTCAAAAGCTATCTTCATCATCAAAGCGCATCATTCATCTAATTGGAATTTGTTACTAGCCTATACTTTAGATCTAAAAATGGTATTTATCACTCATTAGTCCATTAGAACCTAGCTTCTTTATGAAGTATCTTTTTCATGGGGGTAGATATAGATATGTATCCTATTATGAATTTCCTATAGTATCATGTATAACACAATAATGATCAAACCTCTATAATATTTTTTAGAGGAGGCATACCCATAATAACTATAATTTTGGCTTAGTCAACCAAAATCCCATTTCCACAATAGCTATGATTTTGGCTTGGTATAATAACTATGATTTTAAATATATGAACCACCTTACTTAATTATATATTCCATATGGTTAATTGTATTTCTATGTTAAATTTATAGTATATTGACTATATAATGTGTTTTCAAATGTATTAACCATCAATATTTCTACTCTATCAATCATGCATCTTACATTTTCTTGACTAAGTCAATAATTTTACTACATTGGCATATATGATCAATACTTAACTATATTAGTTGTATTAATTATCTTTCCTATAACTATATAAACTATTTTTATTTCCTAATACCTAACTCTATCGATTATATTTATCTCTACTTTATCAACCATCTAATACAACTATATCAATCCATTTTCAATTTTGTGTTCACATAGCTATATTAAAGTGGATAATATAGTTATATTGTGTCATAAATTTCTCGTTACACCCTTAATAAATGTTAATAATTTAAAATTTAAAAAAATGACCTACCCCTTACATGTCAAATTTTTATCTTCAATTTAACACTTATTGGGTAAATTTTCACTACACATATTTTCCCTATCATTTAGTTTTTCTATATTTATCCTATCTACCCTTCCCAACATTAATTAAATGTCTTACATGGATTTTTATGTAGTAGGTCATTGACATCTTCCATGACATTCATCTCTCTCCTATATTCTTTGTCTCTCTATGCATTAAAATTTTTGTTCAAAGCTCTCGATATCGAAAAATATTAAATGTTTAAATGGTTTTCTTTTTTCTAGTAAAATTTAAAAAAATTGAACCTTTTAAAATTTATCTTCCAAATTCATTCTCAATATTATATTTTTTTCCATATGTAATTTTGATGATTCAAAAGAAGTGTTATAATATTGTCATTACAAGGAATTTTGTGGTGCTAATAAAATGTTTTTGTAGAAATATTGATTTTTCTCTTATTTTTCAATCCTACCTAAGCAGTTTTACTAAAGCTTTGGAAACTTACATTAGTTTTTTTAAGCACCTAGATTTATAGAGTCATATTTATACTATATCACATCATATATCATTTCTTTTTAGTCCATCTAGGTAAGTGAAGATATGTATATGCATTTATATTCATTTAATTTATCTCTTTTTATCAACATGTATTTATTCAAAACTCTTTATTTTATCTTTTGTGTCATTATGTTTTATCCTACAACAACATTATACATTACACTATTGTGCCATGTGAAGAGATTTGGGTGGGATATACAGATATACCTATTTTTCTTAGTCACTAATATTTTTTTTTAAAGAATCATTGACACAAGTTTCTCATTAAATGTTTATACCCATATGTTTTAGTTACTAATAATTTATCTTATAGGAATCATCAGTGAATCAATCTCCTGAAATGCATGTCATAAGGTGGGAAGTGGAAAAAGAGTGGGTTTAATTTATGGTGTTTTGCAAGAGATATTCACATGGCATCATGTTATACCTATGTATTACTTCATGCATCCTTCATACCTCCTATGATCTTTCTATAAAATATAAAATCCTTGAAATATGGCTAAGTCTAAAATTGTAAAACCCTAAAATCTTGGTAAGTTTGAAATCTAATAGGATCTTCCAAAATTTAGAATCTACATTATAACTTATAGAGGTCCAAAATCACTCTCAGACATCTTTTAACTGTGTGTGTGTGTGTGTGTGTGTGTGTGTGTGTGTGTGTGTGTGTGTGTGTGTGTGTGTGTGTGTGTGTGTGTGTGTGTATAAAACTAGCTGATTCAAGTTTCTTTGGGCCTCTTTTGCTATGTTTCTTCACTTTTTCCAGCTAAATAAGCTATGACTGATATGGATCTAAATGTTCCATCCATGTTGTATATTAAAAAGACATGGTTGATTTAGTCTAAATCTTGATAGTGAAATTTTCTTACTAAATCAACATGGCTTATTTATTTTTTTCAGTATATCAATCATAATCAATTTAGTTGTTTGATTATTTGTACTAAATCATCGTGGTTGACCCAATATTGTGTTATTATACTAAATTGGTCTAGATTTATTTCATTTAAATTTGAGATAGGTCACTTTTAAGAATAAGACCATTATATATAAATCTCCATGTCATTTTTATAGGATAACAACATTCATCTGCATTACTTACACATAAAAAGTCTACTATAAGTACATAAGAAGAATTAGGAGATAAGAGCTTATTCTTATGGAAGTGTAATTATTCTCAAGGTATTTTAAGATTAATAGAATAAATATAAACCAAGGAGGTTACCTTAGTATTTGTATTCCCCAATTAAGGACACTTGTGTGTTCATCCTTTACATTTGAGTTATTCACATATGACTTCTCTTACAAAGTGTTACTAGAGCTAAGGGATAGATTGGTTCCTTTAAAATTGTCCTCAAGGTTCCCTATCCCTTAATATATTTCTTTTATTTACTTTAGTAGATAATTATTTTATGTATTTTGTTAGAGTATTATGGTTTTGTTACTTATCTCTTATCCTAAATAATCATATACTAAAATAGGTTATCTAGGCTTACAGATACAACCATAGTTAGATTTCATTTATTTATGTTGAGGTTAGTTTTCACTACCTTTGTATTAAACTAAAACCCTTATAGATGATTGGAATTTATATATTGTTAATTTATATACTTACAATATTATATCTAGGTTTCCCTTGTTCTCAAGTTCCTTACATGTGGTTTTCTTACTATATCCTTGATACCACTCTTTACAAACAACACTTATTTATAGTCTTTACCCCACTTTACAATGTGACTTATTATATTTAGTTGATTTTAGTATGGTATTCTCTCTTTATCATATTAAATGATATTTATATTGTTGACATATTTTCCTCACATACATTCTAGTTAACCTAATGTGAATCATATCCAATCACTAGTTGGATTTTATTCACATTTCCAATTATTCTAATTTTCCAAACATAACTTGTTTTCCAAATTTTCTCATCTCCAATTTCTTATCATTTTCTATATTTTTACAATGATTTCCCCTCTTAGGTTTTTTATATTTAGTCTACTCCCATTTAGATTCTATAGGGGTAAATCCTGTATACATCCCATGCACATCATCGAAGGCAATTTCTCATGGTCTAATTTTCCTCAAACTCAATTTATCCAATGCATCATGGTTTCAATATATTTTGACAGTGATCATGAAAATCCTGACCATCATATTAAACATATTGATTCAAGAGTCATTTATACTCCAAAAAATGATGGAATCATCAATAATCTTACCAACTCTATAACCATAACTAGTGTTTCAACTTACATTCCTATTCTTAATAAAATGAAAATGATATATATCCTATAATCCCCCTCTTATCAATAATGCTACCAATAATCCTCTTCAAAATCCTAATATTGATACTAGACCAGTCTTTACTAATAACTAGACCAATTGGCCATTATTTAAGCTTCCAATACCACCCAAATGCTATAAATTCAAAATCATATTTTTCAATTAGTAAATCAACCTCAATAGGTGAATGTAAACTAACCATTCAAAATAATGTTCCTCCTCTTCTTAAATATTAAAACAATGATATTATTGACCAACCTCCCATATATAATAAGATATTTCAAAACCTTCAAAATGAATCACTAGCTCCCTTGAATGTTTTCCCAACCATCACATATGACGAGAGTCAAGATTCTATTGTTTTATATTTTTTTGTATTTAGTGATCTAAACAAGGTAAGACTTGAGTTAATTCAAAGTGTATAATATATGTCTAAATTATTAAAATATAAATGTAACTAGCATAGTATAAATGATTATTTACACTTAATATAAATATAAATGACCTAGAAGATTGGCTATTTATATTGTTTTAGTTATATTATAGTTTGTGATAGTGTATAGTTATCAAAAGTGATCTAGAGTGTGTTTATAATTGCTCGGATTAGGAATCTAATTGTCAAAACCTATTGGGACAAGTATAATAATACTTGGACACATGTGGTATCTAAATTTTTATGTGATCTACCATATTTTCCCTATGATATGTGTTGTATTATTCCATCACATATCAATACACCTCCATATATATAGGTATTATGTATAATATCAGAAGTTAGAACTGTTAAGGTTTAGATTCATTTTCCTTCACCTAGAAAACCTAGATCCACTTTCAACACTTGTTTTGCTTATAAAAATGAGAAAGTATGGATAGAGTTAACTTCAACCACCCCATGTTAAGTGGATAAGTGTTGTGTATGTCAAATACTCTGAATATGTCTCAAACCACATGTAATTATCCCACCTAATTTTGTGTGTGTAATTAGTGTAGTTCTAGCATGTAGTGTAATCTTGTGTGTGTATTTTGACACTTGAAAACTTATGATTTTAACCTTAAAATAGTATTAAAACTTGGCTTGGTTATTTATACCACCAAATATTTTACCCTAGATAAGGTTGTTCAATATTTATCTAGATTTGGGCAACATGGGAATACTTTTAGGTATGTGGGTTTACCTATAGTAGAAGTAGACCTCTAGGTTTAAGGGCTAGCTCCTTGAATTTACCTTGAAGTTTTTATCACCTACACTAACTATTTACTTGTGGGAAAAGGGACATAAGTATACATGAAATAAATATAATCTAAGGGGGTGATACACTATAAGTATTTACACAAGATCATCATACTTATTTCACTAAGAAACAAGACCTACAACACTAGATTTAAATTCCTATAATGCTCTAACATTAGTATTTCAATATGGAGATAATATGCATGAGGATTATCCAAGGTAAGTGAACCATATATCAGTTGAAGACACTAAGGATAATTGTACACTTGAAAATATATCCATACACCTGACAACACTTAATATGACCTGATAGAGTGGAAAAACATGCATCAAACATGGAAGGATTGAGAGAAAACAAGGATAGATGAATATTTCTTTATTATTCACTATACAACTCTTCACACACTTTCAAAAGATAATATATGAACTAAAACTAGATTAAATTTATTATTCAAAGGTAAAGTACACCATCAAACCATCAGGGATTCATCATACTTGGTGTGGAATTTTCTTACAAGATCCAAAATGGCTATTACTTATAGAAATTGAGAGAGGGGAGAAGAGAATGAAGTCTAAGAGTCATTATACCACTTGTCAAGATGAGAAAAATAATTACATATGTAGGAGAAAGAAATATGAAATAGACCTTGTAAGGTATACTTGGACAAATGTCCCTCAAATCATGAAACTCCTAAAATGTGGTGTAATATTATTCATTTTCTGGCCTAGAAACTGCCTTCATCATTTGACCTTCCATGAGTGCTCCACAATAGACTAAGGATAGATTAGATGATTTCACTTTGAATAGGGGGTTATAAATAATCCCAAACATGTATTAGTTATATCCTTCATCACTAACATTATTTTGGGCATGAGTTATCACTGCTTGTAGTCATGATCACCCTCCTTCATGAAACATTCTCAAGTCTCTGTGGAAGCCTATAGATGCACACATAATAGCATTCAAAGTAATGAGAGTGTAATGTGGATTGTGCATAATATATGGTTCTTATAATTAGTTCTAACCTCATATCAAATTTATAATTTATCTTAATAATATTTAATGACTTTAAGCAAGTCACATGCCCTATTTCATTATGATATTTTATTATAGGCACCTGTAGATACACATCAATGGTGTATGACAGTGTGTATAGTTTGAATTGGTCTTCATAGTTTATCATATTCCTCTTGGGGAATTTTATATTGATTTATAATGATATAATAATATGTTCATAACCTCTTCAACTCTTCAATACATCTACATGATCATACTCAAATCTTCATACACTATAGTTGTAGATGATGCTTATAAGAACTAATTATGTGTTATGATCTTTAACTATAGCTCCATGAATGTTGACCATTGAGACTAAAATTGGAAGTAAGGTAGTGAAACAATATGTTGAATACATTAATAAAAACATATAACCCTGATATGGAACCACCAAAATGAAGTGAAATATCTTCAAATGGTGAAAACCTATCTATCACTCCATATGAGACCAACCTATACCTTAAGATGTTTAGCACATAAGATCAATTTAAAACATGAAAAAAAATGTTTTAATAATTATATAAGTACGTCTACCTCTTTTATAATCAATTTAATCATCTATATTGTATAGACAAGCTCATACAAGAAGAAAACATGTAGGGTATGGGAAACAACATGATAAATAGACATTCAAATTATTAAGAATGATTCATGAATCATATGCAACCGTTATTTCAAATATTTCCATGAATGTAAATCATACCAATTTTACTATCCACCACTAAGAGCATTTGACCTAGAAACTCTCCTACTAGCCATACCATCAAAAGACTTGTTGACTAGTTTTGAATGCTTAGTGAAGTGATAAAGAGGAATGGTTTTGGTCCATTTTTATCACTTAAAAAGTATATAGAGTGTGTAAATTAATTTAGGTAATAAAAATGGACATTACATAAGCTTGTTACATGTGTCATTATCTTCTATGAGTTGTACAACTATCAAAACTCCTTTTCACTTATTTTCTTGGTTTTTAGTTAGGAACCTACAAGTTTCAGTTAGGAATGACACTTCTAACAATTAATATAACATATTATATGTTTTAAGAGAGTTTAAGACACTTTTAAATATTATAAAACTATACCACCTTCATTTATGACCCCTAAGTGAAATAAAATGACATAAGTAACAAATTAGACTATGACAAAGCTAAAAACACATTAAATGACATTAAATTGACCATGACACACCCTATATCATGATAATATACCCTTGTATCAAGTTTTTTACTACATTTGGTTGAATTATTTTAACTTTTTGTCAAAATAATCAACATTCTTGGTGATTTCCCAAGGGTGATATGCTTGATATGCCAAGACCAATAGCCTAATCCTATCTATTAGGCCATAGAGAAACTTATACACAATTTTGACACATTTTTAATTTCAAACCATGCCAAACACAAAATAAGACACACCAAAAGAAACAAATATGTGTTCAACAATCACACTTATGGAACACACACAAAACTAAAAGAAAGACACACGCACCTAATCTACTATTTACAAGACCTCACTCTTGAGGTGAAAACATATTACCATACTTCAACCTAGGTAAAAGATGGTTCCTCTTGCATCTTTGTCACTCCATTAAGGAAATATATCATGTGAATAATGTTCATCATCAACCACTTACATATGTAGATGATTAAGAAGCCTTACACCTTTGTGTCTTCTTAAGTTTGCAAGTGGACTATCTTTACCCTTCATGAATGTTCTCTCTTATCTTCCAATGGCCTTTATTGGAGCTTTAAGTTGATTGATATTTGTCATATTTTATCTACACTCCTCAAACTATAGAATAAGAGTGGTGATAATTGCCTCTATCCTTCCATCCTCTTGGGCATGATGTACTTGATATGTATGAGAATGAAGTCCCTTCTCATCATGTTCTAATATCTTTAAAATACTTTACCTTAGATGAAGTTCTTGATTACTCTTTGAACACAAAAAAATATGCCTTGGACTCATGATATTCCTCTTTGATTGAAGGATCTTGAATAGAATTAAGATACTTTAATGCTTTATTAACCTTTCTTTTCCTTACTAAATAGAATACTAAACATCATACGTGTTAAGATTATTATCAAACTCATCATATTTGTGCTTCTTAGGAGGGGAGGAAGTCTTTCTTAATTGATAAAATTTTTGGCATATGGCATTGAATTTCTAACACAAGTCATCCTCTTCTTCTTCATGAATGTCATCATTAAGGGTGGATTCATCAATTTCAAGTAGAAAGGCATCCTCATTATCACTATGGTGATCCATCAAAATCTTCAATATATGTTCATCATATACATGAATCAAATAGTTACTCTCAATATCTTGTGAGAAAGAATGTTTAACACTTGGCTCAACTTAATCAAATGGTTCTTCATGGATGATATAGGTGCCAAGGTTAGTTTTCTCAAAGTATGCATAAGTATAATGCTCATAGGCATCTAAAAAATACTCATCTAGAAAAATTTCAGTTATGCTTTCAAGTTTATAATCACAAACATCCACATTAGACTCTTCCCTCTCATTGATAACACAAATAAAGTTATAGGTTGCTTCAACATAGGGTTAAATGTGAAACCTTGTAAGAGGTTGAGTTCTTATGGTCACCTTGGTTCCATATCTTTTCCTAGAGGCTAAGAAGGAACAATAAACTAAGATTTATCCACCTTTATTATCTATGCAATCTCTTGAAAGGTAAATTTGAAAATGGATAGGAAGGTCAACAACAACAATGTCTTGAAGGATGGGAGAAATAGTATAATCATGGAGAAAAACCTTCAATTTTTTTATCAAACTTATTATCTTAGAAAGTGTACCATCTATCTTAATCACTCTTTTGATATTGTTTCATATTTTAGTCCCAACTTATTAGCTACAACATTAGGCATGACTTATGTAGAAACACCACTATCAACTATACAATTGTGGACTAGTCTGCCCCTCACTATGAGAGTGAGCTAGAAAGGTGGAGGCTTCTCAGCTTTGGTAGATGGTTCAACAATGTTTTTAGGGGAATTTTTAATATAAACATGACCATGAATTTGAATTTAAGGTGAAGGACTATTAGGAATAGTGGATATCTATTTTGGTAAAAGCTCTTTTTGGCCAGGCATATGGAGGACATCCCAAAGGGAAATGGATGCCTTGGCATTATTCAATGAATCCACTATGTTTAGAGAATAAATGATTACCTTATATTGAGACCTTAGATGTAAATAATTATTTATAAACTAAGGAATTGAGGCACTTGAATGGACATTATCACATTCTAATTTTAAGAGGGTATAAGAGTATTTGGGATTGTCATGATTACATTCATGCCTTACTACCTTGGGGAAGGACTAGATGAAGATTTAGGCACATTACCATCACCTCCTTAAACATTCCTCTTGTCTCAAGTGTTGTCTTTAACAGAAGTTCCTTTATTGAGTACAAAGGTGTCTTCAATTAGGAAGTTGGTGAAGATTTCTCCTTGAGGCTACCAACCTTCATTTGTTTACATCAATACTTTATCTTTAGTTGATAAGAGAGGAGTGACTCCTCTTTGAGAAAATAGATATTGTTTTCTATCCTCATTGTCATCCATAAATTGGTATTGTTACCAATCTTCTCCTTAAACCAAGTTATTATTCACCAATATCATTGTTCTTGTATTGGAGGTTGAAGTAGGATTATATTCATTAGCAGGCTTATTGAAATTAGGCTGCCCTTGACCTCTCCCTTATCCATATTTTTAACCATATTTTTGTTGTTAGGGATAATGATTTTGATAGGTACCTTATTGTTTATTTTCTCATCTAGTTTTAGCCTCTAAGGCTAGGAATTTTTCCCTCCAATCAACATCATCTTATGCCTTCTTAGGAGTAGTCTTAGGCTTGACAATAGAATTAGGAATTTGAGAAATATTTGGAGCAAAAGTAGGAACATTAGGAAGTAGAGGCATAAACAACTTAGGAGGTAAATTTACTAATTGAATGAGGCCATTCTCAACTCTAATTTCAAGTTCATATGCATTAAGAAGAGTGAAACCACCCATAGATTGAAGCATGATGTCAATATTAGTACCAATGGCTCTAAAGTATGTAGGGAACACAAAGATAGTAAGTGGTCTCATGGGAAGATGCAATCTATACCAATTATTTTGAAACCTCTCATTGAAGTCATGTATTATTTCCTTAAGGTATATATGGATCACATTGAGTTGATGTATGAGATAAGTATGGTCACTTTCATCTTCAAACCTTGAATTTAATAACACTCCAAATGTATCCCATAATTTGATGCATCCACTGATGAAAATTCCTATACCATTCAAGTTATTTCTCTCTAAGGGACATGGTAAGGAGTCTAATGGAAATATTCGCTTTAGTGACACAATGTAAACTATAAAAATTAGAGATATCTCTGATGTGTTCAATAAGTGTGACATGACCTTGACCACTAAATGTGGGCACACTCTTTGTAGCATTAATGGGAATTACATCATATGCATCAATATGGATTGGATTCTCAATGTTAAATGCTAGGAAGGTATGTTGCCTATCCATGATTTTTTATAATTCTTCACTCTCTTGGCTAGATAAATCCACTTGGTCTTTAAAGGGTAGAATAGGCTAAGGGTATTGAACTTCAAGAGGAGGTTTAGGGCTGAATAGGTGGATTAATAGGATTGAGCACTCTACTTAAAGATGACCTAGTAAGGACCATGAAGTATGAGAGAAATTTAATGACAAAATAGTGGTTTATAACTAGATTTTACATTGAATGGAGTTTCCAAATGCTAAGTAGTGCACCAATTTGTAGTTGATGTTGTCAAGACCAACATTCACCTTGACAAGTTATCTTTAGGACATTGGATCCTACCAAGCATGACAAAACCATCATACTTAGACTATGAAAAGGGAAATAAGTATGAATTAAATAAATATATTCTAAGGGGGTGATACACTTAAATTATTTTCATAAGACCATCATACTTATTTCACTAAGAAACAAGACCTACAACACTAGCTTCAAAGTCTTAGAATGCTCTAACATTAGTATTTCAATATGGAAGTGATATGTATGAGGGTTATCCAAATTAAGTGAACCATATATCAGTTTAAGACACTGAGGCTTATTTTAAAATTTAAAATAGATCCATACACTTGAAAAAACTTCATATGACCTACTAGAGTGGAACAACTTGCATCAAATATGGAAGGATTGAGAGAAATCAAGGATAGATGAATATCTCTTAACTATTCACTATACATCTCTTCACACACTTTGACAAGATGATATATGAACTCAAACTAGATTGAATTTATTATTCAAAGGCAAAGTAAAACATAAAAATAGTAGGGATTCACCATATCTAATGTGTAATTTTTTGACAAGAACCAAAATGGCTACTACTTACAAAATTTGAGAGAGGATAGAAGAGAATGAAGTATAAGAGTCACTAAACCACTTGTCAATTTGAGAAAAGGAGTTATCTATAGGAGAAAGGACTATTGAATAGACCATGCAAGGTATACTTAGACAAATGTCCCTATAAGCATGAAAGTCTTAAACTATGGCATATCATTCTTCATTTTCTTTCCTAAAAACTACCTTCATTATTTGACTTTCCATGAGTGCTCCATTGTAGGTTATGGATAGATGAGGTGATTGAACTATGAAGAGTGGGTTAGAAACAAACCCCAACATGCATCGGTTGTGTCCTTAAACATTAAAATTCTTATGGGCATGAGTTATCACTACTTGTAGTCATGATCACCCTCCTTCAATAAACATTCTCATGTCTCTATGGGATCCTATAGGTGCACACATAATAGGATATAAGGTAGTGAGGGTAGTGTTGTACCCAACACCCCCCTTTTTATATAACAAATGGGGACCCACTTTTTTTAGAATATTTTCTTGATTTTGAGCCCCCTCTTCTATATGTTTATGCAAATTCTAGAAAAATATCATGAATTGGCCTTTATACTTTGGTAAGATGGCATTGATATTGTGTTTTCATAGACTAAATCTTTTTATTAATTTGAGCTAATTGTTGTGGACTTATGTTTTCATGGACTATCCTTCATATCCTTTTAGGACTTATTCTTTCATACTTATCCTATTCTATCTTTTTTTAGGCTTTTTCCTAAGTATGAATTCTTTTGGACTTATCTTTAATAGAGAAATTATTTCAAATATTTTGTCTAAAATAATTCCTCTGATGGAATTAGTATGCGAGTATTTTTTCCAAGAGAATTTTTCCCAATGTAATTGGCATTTCATTTATCCCCTTTTAACCTACCCTTTGTCTTCTTGAGATTGCCTTTTGGCCTCTATGAAGTGGATCCTTTAGGACTATTATCATGGAAAAATTCCCTATGAAGTAGACCCTTTGGATTTTTGTAAAACTACTCTTCCACATTTTGGAATTGACCTTTAAAACTTTTTAAATGTCCTTTTTTCCTTGCCATCCTACCCTTTAGGCTTTTTGAAATGTGTCTATTGGCCTTTTTGTCTCAACCATTTTACCTGATAGAATTCCTTTTAGACTTTTTCTATTGCCTTTAATCCCCTTCAAACATTTCCTTTAGGATTTTTGTCCTACACCATTCCCTTTTCCTTTGGACATTTTTTTGAGACACTTCCTCTAAGCCTATTGAATCCCTTTAAACATTTTATCTAATGAAAATGACCCTTCAAAAGAATTGTTGTGGACATTTTGTCCAAAACAATTCCTTCAAGACCTTTGAAAAGACCCTTTGCCTCTGACTTACCCTATGGAAGTTTTGTTAAGGACACATGCCTTTTAAACTTTCTGAAGATACCCTTTGGCCTTTTGAAAGTGCCCTTCAGGACTTTTGTGGTTACCCTTCAAGACTTTTATCCCAAGTCTTTTTACCCTTCCACCAATTCTTTTGGGCATTTTTTTTGAGATAAAAAAACCCTTCAAGAGAATTGTTGTTTAAATTTTGTCTAAAATGATTCCCCCTCATAAGTTCCAAGAGAATTTCAGCTCACAATTACCCCAAAAAAATGCTAGACTACCGAGTGGCACCCTTACATTAGAGAGCATTTTATTATGTCTTGAGCTTTATTTAAATATTCCATCTAAGGATCCCATTCATATTTTACTAATAATAAGACATTAGTTTAGAACATTTATGCAAGGTTTTTTATATTTTTTTTCAAAATTATTGTGCTAAATCTTCTTTTCATTTAAACTTTTAGGAATAGGGAATCCTAAAAAAATGACACATGTCAAGTTGAAGAGATTAAATTTGACAGTCATGTGGATGTCACTTGATAGTCACAAGGACATCATTTTATGATCATGTGAATATTAAATTTAACAATGATAATTTATAAAACTTATGAGATTAAATTTGATAGTCGTGTGGATGTCATTCGATAGTCATGAGGACATCAGTTGACAGTCAAGTGGATGTCAAATTTAACCTCAGCAACAGACTAATTTACAAAATTAAATTTAATAGTCATGTGGATGTCATTTCAAGGTCATAAGTACATCAGTTGATGGTTGTAAAAACATAAAATGTAATCTCATAAAGTATTTAATTAGATTTAAACCAATATCTTACAACATGCATTACTCAGTCCTAGTTTATTAGATGATGTGAAGAGTGAGTTGAAATATCAAAGATCCATGAGAGTGATAAGTGTCACCATCATAGGATCCTAGTACATAGATCTAATGAGATATGGGAATAAGTAGAGAGCCTAATACAAAAAACTTAGAATCCTTGAGTAGAGACCAAGCGGCATAATATGAAGCAAAGCAAAAATGGATGTGAAAAATGTCAAATTCACAAGATTCAATGAGCCATAAACATAGATCCAACATGTTAAATTAGTACATAAGGATCAATGGTGCAAGATCAAAATGGAATTTTCAAAGGTCCCACAACCAATAAATAAATGCTAAGTGGCATAAAAGCATTTAAAGTACATAGAGGCCCCACAGAGCTACCAGGTGACACACTCACATTTCATCATGTAAAATATCAAAGGTGTGAGTCTTAAGTGAACTTTTCAAAGATCCCAAACTTAATTAGGAGTTGACATATGTCATATTTTGAAAGCTTGATGGACATTATTAGAAAAATATTTAGATATTTTGACTGTGCCTATCTATAAACATTAGATCTCATAGTTGAGCTAAAGTATGAACATGCATGTTCTAGTCTGAATGGTAAATATAAAAGTGAAGATCTAGATTTTATAAAAGGCACAAGTGAGCATGCAATGCATAGTTTAGATTATTCAAGACTATCAGTAGTATTACTAGTTCTAAAACATTGGTAAAGCAATTTTGGTACTTCATGTATATATCTAAGTTTCATTTGAAGGCTGTTAATCTAAAAAATAAATAAGTTTTTCTCAAAACCTATAAAAAGAAACATGTGCAGTTTTGGAAAATAGTTCATCTATTTATAATTTGCATATAGTTTGATCTATAATTATAGAAAACTACCCCTATCTTTTTTACACATTCACCTGTTACATAGATTTGGTAAAGGCTATTTTAAATAGATAACTATAAATATACTCTTATATAGTTCTAGACCACAATTAGAACTACATGTTTCAAATATCACATGGAATAACCTTGCATCAACTTGGAGGATGAGGTGACCCCTTCCCTAGGCTTATATAAACAATTTTAATCCAACTTGGATTTTTTGTTAGAGAATTTTTGAATACACGAGCATCATCAATTTTGATCATCAGTGAATGTGTTTACATTTTTTCTTTCCAATTTTAGTGTAATTAGTTTTTACTTCTTGGTTGTATGTTTCAATAATCTTTAGTGTGAAAAAGTTGTGAATAGATTTTTTATTATTTTGATTGATATACTAATCTATAGGTGTGAAAAAACTACTCAAGGATTGGTAAATATATTGGTTAATATAGCCAAGTTTAAATTGATTCATAATTGTGATTGTGTATAAGTGTTTTTTTGGATGTATTTTTCTATGTGTGTGTAATAGCTAGCTTAGATACTTCATTAGCCCAATCCATAATATTTTGATTAATGGTATGCAATAGTTTCCCTAAAAGAAGCAACCTTTGTCTGAGGCTTTTGATTTCCTACATCAATATTTCCTTAGACTTCTTAGTCATGTCTGACTGTGTGTGTACAATTTCTACTAGAAATACACATAGGTTCTGAGAGCACTTGTCCTTTTAAAAACCATCCAGGGGAGTAATTACTAAAAACCATATAAGATTTCTTTTTTGCCTTACCTTTCCTTCTTTTTTTGAGTTTGTTTTGAGATCTACCCACTATATATTAGCAACCAGCCACCTAGCTAGCTCACGTAGAGATTTACTACTCCTATTAGAAACCATACCTCCATCTAAAAACATTATCAACAACATGCATGACCTACCTACTATTACATTAATAGGTTGAAATAAACCACATACTTTAAACTCATGCCCTAGAGTGGATTTTACCTCTATTGAGATCCTAAAATGTTAGAGGCTACCTTGTTATAGCTATGGTTTGCATAAAACCCACACCAACAGTTAATTGGTGCTAGAAAGAGGGTCAACACCTCTGATAGTATGCATATAGTTTCACTAGAATCACCCAGTAGAGTGACTAGATCTAATTTCTAAGCTAGTTTATTAGTCTCACCCTTGACAAATCATAAGATACCTAGAACTATGCCAACATCCCTAATTTAGAATAATCCCCCTCTAGTAGGGAAGCCCTTACTTTTAAGGAACCCTTTACATGTTAATCAACCAATAGCTCAACAACATCCTTGGTTAATTGGATTTGCTATTGTTGTTCTAGGAGATGTGTATGATTTGCCTTAGAATCCCAAAAAGTACCTACCATTCTTTTATCCTTCAAGAGCAAGGATAGTAGAGGAACATATCAAATCAATCAAAGCTACTCTAATATTAATGAATGTCATAAATGAATATGTTGCATGTAGATTATTCCCTTTTACTTTGATGGATGCTACTTATGATTGGTATTTAAATCTAATGGAAAAATCCATAACTTCTTGGGATGAATGTCAAGTAGATTTTATTGTGTAGTTTGGATAGGTCACCAATCTTGGTTTAGTATATCATAATTTCACTATCATGAAGAGAGAATCTAATGAGACCATTTTTTATTTCAATTAAAGATGGTAGAATATGTACAACTAGTTGACCCCAAGGTATAAACCAAAGGAAACACTAGTGTTAGAGATGTATAAGAATGCCTTGGACCTTATTACTATCATGTTCTTGATAAGGGAAATTGTAGCTAACACTTTGCCCTTACAATTCAAAGAGGCTTTCACCATAGATAGGTAGCTCTATATGTAGACACCTAGACTTCCTAGCATCAAAAATGCTTTTCCAAGACTAATTCTAGTTCCACATGCAAGGCAGAATGTCTTAGCATTTAATCAAAACTAGTTATATATGCTACCTCCATTGACACGTAGACAACATAACAAAATTTTGGATAATTGAACCATCATTTTCACTTCTAACTTATATTTTATAAGGTATGGATTCCATAAAGGTAGAACCAGATTCTATTTATAAAATGGTTCAAAAGTTGAGCAATGATTTCTTGAATATGCAAAATAAGATGGGTAATGCAAATGGCCCAACTAGAAATCAGAATACTAGATTTTAAAGATATAATAAACTTTTCAACAGGCTTGAATAACCTAACAAGCTTCCAAAGATCAACATAGTCAAGATGGATCTTCCCAATTGGTAACAAATTCATAATACTTCTAAGCATGGTGAGGTCAACTACATTCAATTTTGCATAACATTCAAAACCTTCCATAGAGATATGGTTAGACAAGATAAAATTCATTATCTACCTAAGCATCATCCAAATCCTAGTTCTTTTATCACTATTATGTTCTTTGAAACTCATGAGTATTTTCTAAGTGAAGATGATAATGAACCCAAAGACAACATGGAAAAATTTCACACTTTACAATAATTCCAAAGAGGTGCATATAAACTAAGGAACAATCATCCACTCATAACATTGACTCCTCTAAATACCATGACAATTCTTCCAAATCCAAAAGTAGATAATAATCTACCCCCTACAAAGGGGAATGATCAACAGTAGATCAAGGAATAATCAAACAAAAGAGGATACAACATTGTTGAGAATATGAATAAGATCAAGTCAAATATAACTCTTCATGAGTTATCATAGATCACTACATAAAAATATCTACTATATAAGTATATCACTAGAAAGGCACCTATAGAGAAAGTGAAAGCATCCATAGACAAGTATAAGGCATCTAAAACCAATATCATCTACAAGAGTAAGCCAAAAGATCTACCCTTTATATTAACTATCTGAGCATTTGATAAGAACATTCATAAATGTCTAGTTGATTCTAGAGCATCTAAAACTATCATGCCTACATCTATATGTCAAAATCTTAGTTTGATGTTAAGCCCTTCAAAGAGGATAGTTTCACAATTAAATGAGACAATTGTCCCAATAATTAGAGAATTTAATAATGTATGAATTCAAGTATAATTTGATCCAAGAGTTAAAATGACCATCAATATTATAGTGGTTGACATCCCTGAAGGCTACAATTTGCTACTAAGTAGGGATTCACCCAAAACACTTAACATATATCTCTCTACAGACTTTTCCCATATATGACTTCCATGGAGAGGAGTTGTGAATCAAATCAAAATTGATAGAGAGCTTATAATGAAGTATCCCATTACTCAATATATCATAAATAATGAAGAGGTAAAGTATGACCTATCTAGCCTTAGTATTTATACTTTTACTACTCAGAATTAAGTACAGAAGCTAGAACTTAAAGGTTATAATTAATTATGGAATCTACACTTTGATGGCACTAGATCTAATCAAGGATCAAACATGGTAATTGAGCTAGTTGATCAACAAGGTAAAAAATTCTTATCAACATACAGATTGTAATTTCTATGCATTAATAAAAGAGCTAAGTATGAGGCTTTAATTTTGTGACTACAATTGTACTCAAGAGTAATTTGAAGCATATATAAATATTTGGTGACTCAAAATTGGTGGTCAATCAAGTCAAAAATAAGTACCAATGCAAGCTATCTTATTTGAAGAGATACAAGCATAGAGTGTGGGACCTAATTAAAAGCTTTGAAGCTTTCAACATCATAGCACTTCTTAGGGGGCTAAATCAAATAATTGATTTATTAGCTACTATTTCTACTAATTTGGAGCCACTACAAGTATCCAAGGAAAAAAAATCTCAATTTAATTGGTGTCATGCCCCTCTATTCCAAATAATGTAGAAAATTTCCAAGTCTTTGATGATGACCAACATATTATCTAGTTTATAATAAATTTAAGAGAATTCAAATATCAAATCTCAAATCATTGATGACAAGGATATTGATCATCTCTATCAAGAGGAATCAAATAAAGAGGGTATTCTATAACTCAAGGAGAATTGAATTCCAATTGGTTTGGTCTCTTTGGAAAGACCATTTGACATATATACTTAGGCATAACAATTGAGATAGTCCAAAGTTAATGAATCAAACTTTAGAAAAGAAAATATAGGAGATGAACACAGCTTGCATTATGTGAATATTAATCTTAGTTGCACCCTAAAAGAGAGGTAGCGAGTGAAGGATTTAATTTCTTAATATAAGGATGTCATTTATTGGACATATGATGATCTCAAAGTTTATGACCCCTATATCATCACTCATGCAATTCCATTGAAGCTAAATCACAAACCATTTAGATAGAGACAAAGAGTAGTCAATCCCAAAATGTAAAAATCATCTTCCCTATCTAATATTTAACTTGGGTGGCCAACTTGGTCCTACTAAGAAAAAAGAGTAGTGAGATCAGATTATGTGTCGACTTTAGAAATTTGAAAAAGGCTTCTAAAAAAGACAATTATCCCCTACCTTCTCTGGATGAGGTGATACAGATAGTAAGTGGTTCTGAAATGATGTCCTTCTTGTATGGATTTTTAGGCTAAAACTAGGTGTTGATGTAATTTAAAGATATAATGAAGATGTTGTTTTCCATGAAGTGGGGAAAATATGCATATAAGATGATGTCTTTTGTCATAATAAATGTAGGATCCACATTTCAATTCACCATGGATCACACTTTCAAAGGACTGATAAGAAAGTATATAATCATCTACATGGATGATCCTACAGCATTTTCAAATAATTGGAAGGACCATATAAGTCATCTATAGTCCATATGCAAGAGATGCAAAAGGTTTGGTATTTCACTAAACCCAAAGAAGAACATATTTGGGTGACTAAAGGTAAACTTTTGGGTAACATCATCCCCAATGATGTGATCGCCATTGATCTAGACATAATTCAAGAGATGTCAAAGATTTAACCACCAAAAAACAAAAAATATCTCAAATAATTCTTTGGAAAGATTAACTTCATAATGAAGTTCATATCAGGACTTAAAAAGATCATCAGGGCCCTAAACACCATGCTCAATCAAGATACCAAAATAGAATGGATAGTTGAGTCCCAAAATTCCTTCAAGGGCATTAAAGATGTAATATCACAAACTCCAGTGATGATCAATCTAGATTTTAATAATGATTTCTACCTATATTCATTTTATTTAGAGCATTCAATTTATTTTATCATCATGCAAAAGAAGGACAAGACCAAGAATCCAATCATGTTCATGATCACAAACCTAAAAGACGTAGAACTTAGGTACTCTATGATTAACAAATAGATTTTTTCCCTTATCAAAGTAGTGAAGAAGTTTCAGCACTACATCTTGAGGAATAAAGTCATTTCAATCATGCTTGATCTTATTGTCAAGCTCACCCTATCACAAAATGAGCTAGGAGAATGGCAAGGCAAATGGATGGCCAAGCTACAAGAATTCAACATATAGATCAAGCCTATAAAGATCATTTGAGGGTAACGCATCATTCAGCTAATGGCTAAACTAGAACTATGCATCATAGTTGAATAGGTATGTGAAGCTCAGGTATCTAAAGAAGAATGGTACACTGATATAATATAATATTTATTTATAGTAACTTGTTCCCCTAAGCTCAATAGAGAGATAAGAAGAGATTTGAGGCTCAAAAATTCTCATTATATGATTAAGAAGGGAGTCCTCTATAGAATAAATTATGAATGTATTTACCTCAGCTGTGTATCTACAGAAGAATCTAAAGAAGTCTTAGAGAACTTACATCAAAATATAGGTAGTGGTCATCCTTCTAGGAACACCACAACCCATAAGATCTTAATATTGGACTACTATTGGCCAATAGTTTTTAAAGGTGCTCATGCTCACATGATAACATGCCATGAATTTCAAGCTTTAGCCAAGAGAGAATTACACGTAGTAATGCCTCTATAGACAATTGTTGAAGGAAGACCATTTTCCCAATGGGGTTTAGACTTCATTGGTGTCATCAACCCAAACTCCTGAGTAGGCCATAATTTTATGCTTACTACTATGGATTATTACACTAGATGGACTGAGGTCATAGCCATAAAGAATTTTAGAACACAAGATGTGATTTGATTTTTTGAGGAATACATAACAACTAAACTTAGCACACCTATTTCTCTGGTTTGTGACAATAGAATGGATTTTATATCAAAAATTTTTATTGAATTGGTACATAACAACCAGATCATCATCAGGTCAACTTTTAGCCATTACCCTTAGGGAGATGGACTAGAAAAATCAATGAATAAAAATTTGATTAATGCAATTAATAAATCCATTCGAGACAAGCCTAGAGACTAGCATAATTTATTAAAGTATGATCTTTGCGTAGACCAAACTAGACATAATCAAGCCCCTAAATCTTTACCCTAGCTATTAGTGTATGGACACAAGCTTGTATTTCCAATTATGTTGAAGTCACCCACTTATTAGTTTATGTAAGACTACATAGAACCAAGTGATAAAGTAAAACCAATATTGTTGGATATAATCAAAATAGAAGATTCAAATACTGAGGCCTTAAAAACATTTAGCAAACACTAAGATGTGGTTAAGAGGTGGTTTGACAAGAGAACAAAGGTCAAAGCATTCAAGATTTTAGATCTAGCTCTACTTTGGGATAAATCCCATGAGAAGAAAGGATAACATGACAAGTTTTCTCCATTATGGATTAGACCATACCAGATTTCAAATATCATAGGTAATAATGCATTTCATCTTAAGGACTTATAAGGAAATGAGCTTACAGATCCAGTCAAATGATAGTTCTTGGAGCACTACTTTAGGTTTTTCCTATCGACTAATGTTACTGAGTAATGAGGGATAGATGAATGTAGTTGTAGGAATAGATTAGATTTCCTACTTTCTTAGAATAGTTTTTTATTTTCATAGATTATATTTCCTACTTTCATAGACTAGTTTCCTAATTTATAGATTAATCTTTCTTACTTATAATATGTTGCTTTCATAGATTATATGTCATGTTTTCTAGATTAGATTCCATTGCTTTCTTAGTTTAGTTTCTTGTTTTCTTAGATTAGTTGTTATTTTCTTTCTCTAACAATCAAAATTGTGTTTGCTCTAACTATAACCAAGTTAAAATTCAAACCAACTGAGCTTGTGACTTATGAAAAAGGGAAATTAAAATCTTGACACTTTGGGACTAGTTTATAGATTAGGTTTATTTATAATTTTTGAGTCTTTAAGATTAAGTTAGGTAATCATGAATTATTTTGAATGGTGTCACAATTGAATAGTTTTACCAGGCATGTGGAAGTTTCTCTTAGATTACTTCATACAAATTTAGAAATTTTTCTTATGTTATTGGATCAAATTCATTTATCACATTAAGATACCTGTTAGAATTGATAATTATATGAATAGATGTGGTTGGCATGGATGTTCTAGTAATGATTTATTTTATAATTATACCAGCTCACTGGGGTTCCAACTCTTCTCTTTTCCATTCAAGAACAAAATAAGAGAAAAATAAAAACAAAAGAAGAAAGAACTAATGGATTTAAAAGAGAAAAATAAAATCAAAAGGCTCACATGATGAAATAAGTTCAATGTACCATGCATCATGTTCAAAAGAAAACAATGGAATAAGAAGAGAAGGAGCCCAAGTATCTCTTTCAAGGCTATATACGCCTAGCTAGTAGTATAGCAATGCCTGAGTTTCCATTATTTTTGAGATTTAATAGATGCTAGAATGAAACTTGCATCCCCATTAAAGCCTTTTAAAAACTCATCACAATAAGGTTAAATAAACTGCATGTTTTGACACACATAGATCTAAGAAATTAGAAGGCAAGTATGTTGAGTGAATTAATTTAGGAGTCTCTTTATTATTTCTAATTTAAGTATTTTTCTATGCTGTGCTTTATGGTTAATTTAGGATTTCAAACTAGATTTTTGGGTTTTTGAATACTCAAGAGTATTCCCCTTGTAAATTTCCATTTATTGTACCCAAACCCCACTTTGTCCATAGGAAATAGGGACCCACTTTTTTTATATTACTATCTTCTATATGTTTATGAAAATTTTGGAAAAAGATCATGATTTGGCCTTTATACTTTGGCAATATGGTAATGATATTGTGTTTTTATCGACTAAATATTTTTATTAATTTGATATAATTATTTTAGACTTATGTTTTCATGGACTATCTTTTCTATCCTCTTGGGACTTACTCTTTCAGACTTATCCTATTTTGTCTTTCTTTGAGCTTTTTGCCATGTATGAATTCTTGAACACTTATCTTTATCAGATAAATTATTGTAGACATTTTATCTAAAATAATTCCTTCAATAGAATTGGTCTATAAACTTTTTTGTCATGAGCATTTTTCTTGATGTAATTAACATTATATTTGGTCCTTTTGAACTTACCCTTTGGCTTTTTGAGATTACCCTTCTACCTTTATGAAATAGATCCTTTAGAAAAAAATTCATGGATGAATTCCCTATGAATTAAACCCTTCATATTATTCCAAACTACCCTTCCACATTTTAGAATTTCCCTTTAGAGATTTTGAAATGCCCTTTTTGCCTTGTCAACCTACCCTTATGGCTTTGTGCAATGTGTCCTTTAGCATTTTTTTTATGGCCATTTTGCCTGATAGAATTCCCTTAGGACTTTTTTAATTACCCTTAAGCCCCTCTGCACATTTCCTTTGAGACTTTTATCCTACACCTTTGACTTTTCCTTTAGACATTTTTTCTAAGACACTTTCTCTGTGCCTATTGAATCCATTTAGACATTTTGTCTGATGAAAATGACCCTTTAGGAGAATTATTTTGGACATTTTATCTAAAATAATTCCCTCAAAACAATTCTTTCAACACCTTTAAAAGGACACTTTACCTCCAACTTACCATTCAGAAGTTTTGTTGAGGACACATTCCCTTTAGAATTTCTAAAGATATCCTTTGGCCTTTTGAAAGTGCCCTTTGAGACTTTTATGGTTACCCTTTAGGAATTTTATCCTAGGTCTTTTTACCCTTCAGCCAATTCCTTCAAACATTTTCTTTCAGATAAAATAACCCTTTAAAATAGTTTTTGTAAACATTTTGTCTAAAACAATTCCCCCGCATGAGTCCCAAGATAATTTCCCCACACAATTATCCCAAAAAAAAGCCAGACTGCCAAGTTCCACCTTTCCATTAGAGAAAATTTTATTATGTCTTAATCTTTATTTTAATATTATATCCAAGGATCCCATTCATATTTTACTAATACTAAGACCTTAGGTTAAAACATTCATGCAGGGTTATTTATATATGTTTTTCAAAAGTATTGTGCTAACTCTTCTTTTCATTTACACTTAGAAGAATAAGGAATCTTAAATAAATGACATGTGTTAATATGATGAGATTAAATTTGATAGTCACGTAGACATCAGTTGATGGTCACGAGGATGTCACTTGACGATCACATGAATGTTAAATTTAACATCGACAATGTATCAAACTTATGAGATTAAATTTCATAGTCATATAGACATCATTTGATGGTCACAAGGATGTCAGTTGATGGTTTCACAAATGTCAAATTTAACCTCAAAAATGAACTAATTTATGGAATTAAATTTGATAGTTGTACAAATGTCATTTGATGGTTGTGAAGATGTTAGTTGATGATCACACAAACATCAAATTTAATCTCATAAAGTATTCATTTGGATTCAAACCAAGATCCAATGACATATGTTCTTATGCGTTGACTGGATGATGTGAAGAATGAGTTAAATTTTCAAAGCTACACGAGAGTGATAAGTGTCACCAATGTGGGAGCCTAGTGCATAGATATAATGACCCATAGGAAGAAGTATAGATCCCAATACATAAAACTTAGAAGCCTCAAGTAGTTGAAAATTGGCACACAAATGAAGGAGAGAAAAATAGGATGTAACAAGTGTTAAGTTCATGGGATCCAATGAGCCAAAAACATATATCCAATAAACCACTTAAAATTAGTACATAAGGATCGATGGTGCAAGATCAACATGGACTTTTCAAAGGTACCACAACTAATGAAGAGCTAATAAGTGGCATAAAAGCATTCAAAGTCCATATCAACCTCAAAAAGTTGTTAGGTAACATACATTTCATCATGAAAAAGATAAATGGTGTGAGTCTTAAGTGGAATTTTTAAAGATCCTAGACTCAATCAATCATTGACATGTGTCATATTTTGAAAACTTACTAGACATTATTGGTAGAATATTTAGATATTTGGAGTATGCCTATCTATAGGAATTGGATCTCATAGTTGAGCTAAAATATAAACAAACATGTTATAATATGAATGACAAATATAAAATCAAAGATCTAGATTTTATAAAAGGCACAAGCGAGCATGCAATGCATAATTTAGATTAGTCAAGACTAATAGTAGTATTACTGGTTTTAAAACATTGGTAAAGCAATTTTTTTACTTTGTTCATATATTTGAGTTCCATTTAAAGGTGGATAATCTAAAAAATCAATAGGTTGTTCTCACAACCTATAAAAAGAGACATGTGTAGTTTTGGTAAATAATGCATCTATTTATTATTTGCATATAGTTTGAGCTATAATTGTAGAAAATTTCACCTATATTTTTTTCACATTCACATGTTGAATAGCTTTGGTAAAGGCTATTCTAAACAAATAACTATAAATAGACTCTTATATAGTTCTAGACCATAGTTAGAACTACATGTTCCAACTATCACATGTAATGACCTTGCATGAACTTGGAGGATGAGGTGACCCCTTCCCCAAGCCTATATAAATTATTGTAATCCAACTTGTATTTTTTTTAGAGAATTTTTTAATACATGAGCAACATTAGTTTTGATCTTAAATGAATGTGTTTGTGTATTTTCTTTCCAATTTTTGGTAATTAATTGTTACTTCTTGGTTGTATGTTTCAATAATCTTAAATGTGCAAAAGCTATGAATAGATCATTGATTTGTTTGATTGATATAATAATCTATAGGTGTGAAACATCTACTCAAGGATTGGTAAATATATTGGTTAATATAGCCAAGTTCAAATTGATTCATAATTTTGATTATGCATAAGTACTTTCTTGGATGTAGTTTTATATGTGTGTGACAGTAACCTTAGATACTTCATTATCCCGAGCCATAATCTTATGATTAATGGTGTGAAAAATCTACCCTAAAATAAGTAACCTTTATTTGAGGCTTTTGAATTTCTTTCATCAATATTTCCTTAGACTTCTTAGCTATGTATGAATCTGTGTGTGCAATTGCTACTAGCAACATGCATAAGTTTTGAGAGTACTTGTCCTTTTAGAAACCAAACAAGGGAGTAGTTCCTAAAAACCATAGAAGATATTTTTCTACCTTACATTTCATTCCTTTTTTAGTTTATTTTGAGATAAACCCACTCTAGATTATCAACCAGCCACCCAACTACCTCACGTAGAGATTCACTACTCCTGTTAGAAACCACACCTCCATCCAAAACCCTTGTCAACAACCTGTATGCCCTATTTGTTACTCCATTAATAGGTTAAAATAAACAACATACCTAAAAATTATGCTATGGAGTGGATTTTACCTCTATTAAGATCCTAAAATGTTAAAGGCTATGTTATTATAGTTGTAGTGTGCATAAAACCTACACCAATAGGTAGAATATGGATTGGGCATAGTATATGGTTCTTCCAATTAGTTCTAACCTCCTATTAATATTCTAATTGATCTTTAAAATATTTAAGTCCTTCAATCAAGTCACATTTCCTATTTCAACATGATATTCTCCTATAAACACATTTAGATACACATCAATGGTGTATGATTGTGTGTATAGTTTGTATTATTCATCACAATTTGTCATATGCCACTTGGGGAAGTTTAGATTGATTGATCATGATATAATAATATGTTAAAAACCTTTTTTAATCTTTAATACATCTATATGACCATGTTCAAAGATTCATACACCATGGTTATAGATGATACCTGTAAAAGTTGACTGTGTGTTATGCTCTTTAACTGTAGTTCCATGAATGTTGACCATTGAGACTAAAATTAAAAGGAAGGTGGTGATACAAGACATGGAATACATGAATAATAACATATCACCCTCATATGGAACCACCAAAAAGAAGTGAAACCTTTGTGAATGATGAAAACATGTTTGTCACTCCATATGAGACTAGCCTACAACTTAAGATGTTTGGCCCACTAAATCACTTTCAAACATGAAAACAAAGGTTGTAATAAATAGAGAAGGAATTATACCTCCTATATAAGAAATTTCATTAATTAGATTGTATGGACAAGCTCATATAATAATAAACTTGTAGGGTGTGGTAAATAACATGTAGAAATAGATACTTGACTTCTTCCAAATATTACCATGACTGTGAATCAGAACAAGTGAATTATCCACCACCAAGATCATTTGACCTAAAAACTCTCCTATTTTTTGTACCATCAAAAGACCTATTGACTAGTTTTGTATGCTTAATGGAGTGTTGAAGAAGAAAAATGATTTTGGTCTATTTTTAGCACTTTAAAAGTAGTTCAAGTGTGGAAATGAATTTAGGTAAGTTTAATGACCATTTAATAAGCTTGTCACACATTACACTCTCCTCTATGAGCCATATAATTACCAAAACTCCTTATTTTCACTTGTTTTCTTAATTTTTAGTTAGGAACTTGCAAGTTTTAGTTAGGACTGACACTCCTAACAAGGAATTTTACATATTGGACATTGGAAGAGAGTTTAAAACACTTAGACATCTTGTAAAACCATGCCGCTTTCATTTATGACCCAAATATGACCCCTAAGTGACATAAAATGACACAAGGACTAAATTAGACTATGATAAATCTAGAAACACATTAAATGACATGAAATTACCATGTCACACTCTATATCATGATAATAAACCCTTGTATCAAGTTTTGGACTAGAGGGGCTTGACTTATTTTGACTTATGGTTAAAATAATCAATAGTTCTGACTTCAACCACCCCCCACTAAGTGGCTAAGTGTTGTGTACGTTTCAATACTATAAATAGGGCTCAAAATACACATAGTTCTCCCACCTAACTCTATGTGTGTAATCAGTGTAATATTTATTTTAATGTAATATTATGTGTGTCTTTTGAAACTTGAAAACATTTTATTTTAACCTTGAAATGGTATTCAAACTTGGCTAGTATTTTTTCTATTTCCATCTTTTTACCTATACTATTAAGAGAACTCTGCACCACTAGTGCATAGCCAATACTAACTCTTGTCTTATCATTATATAATGTATAGGGTCTACACACTCACCTAATGCATGTGGGATTACATTGAATGGAAATAAGGTTTGTTTCAAGGAGATAAAATATCTATATAATCTATGTTATAGCACCAATAATTATTTGAAAGAAAAGAACTCATGGATAAGTCTCATGTAGCCAACATATTAAAATATTCCATAAATAAGTAAATTTTGATAATAAAAATTTAATAATTAAACCATTCCTTAAAAATACAAAGATTAATTTTATAACAATAGTCTTGCATTATTCATTATTATTTGCATACGTATATATAAATTCTTACTTATATTTCATTATTACAACTAGTACAAAGTTATCATTCACATAATCACCTCAATATGCTTAACTTGTTATTGCAATAATATGAAAGTATTAAATTTATTATTTATCTCCATTTTCCAATGAATCAAAGTGAGAATTTATAAGACCCAATCTCCACCCATTTATTTATAATTCATTAATGTGCACTCATAAAGATGTGCAATAATTTTCTATAAACATTTAACCTAACTATTTTACATTCATTGTCTTGAAATGTATTATTTCAAATATTTACACCATGAAGTGCAAGATCCACTTAAGGTTATTTATTTTAATAAATTTTCATATGGAACCTCTCTACTAACCTTTATTTCATCTACATCCTATTCACTCTATCATCTACATAATCTCCTCCCCACTCCTAGCATTCCTTGTTTTGCATCAACCATTTCATCATATAATGTGAAACCCATGACTTGGTCAATAATTAGTTTTCAAGTATTTATATACCACCCATCCTCCCACATTTATTTCCTATATTCATGTTGTGATCGACAATCAAAACATACATGTTTTACTCTTTCCAGCCTACCATTTCTTTATTAACTCAAAATGTGCACAAATTATGTGTGCCTTAACTTTTTTGTAAATTTTTACATGCCTATACTTTTAAAAATTTGGGGTCAACATCACCAACACTAATATAGTTTTAAACCCTTAAGAAACCCTTTAATTACTCCTATAATAATTTAAAAAAACTAGTCCCGTCTTTTTTGATTTCTTCCTCAAAATTGATTCATTTTTCCAGCACCACGTGGATTAATTCTTATATGGTGGATACTTGTATGATTAAACATTTTAGCATAATAGGTTATTCTTATATTTTTTTTGCCTTTAGGTTAATTTAATATATTTGTATAGTGTCTTATTTTATTACTTATTCTAGGGCACTCTCCTCATCGATTATTTTACATTGTAGAATCTTAAAATTTTACTCTAATTCTTTGTGTTTTCCCCTATTCATCTTCTTAATTATTTTATATCTTAGAATAGTTGGGTTATTTTAGATGTATCTTTCTTTTGGTATATCTATGCCATTAGTTCCTTGAACTTATGTTTTTCCATGAAAATACACACATTGATCACTATGTCTATCATGAATAAATTATAAATACATTTTAGGCTCTTACCATTATGATGGCAAGGTCACATAATAAATTTTCATATCCTTGTAGCTATTTGGAAAACTCAATCATGCCTTTTCCTTCTTGATTTATTCAATCTCCTATGTGCCATTTCCCCTCTTCAATAGATTATCTACCATGTAAAATGGTCTATAAATATAATTTACTCCATTCAAATTGGTCTCATCCATCAGGATTGGTTCATCTTTTATGATTCATTGATAGGGGCTTGAAATATTTAATTTCATTACCATCACTTTCTGTTATACCTATGCATGTTTATTTTATGCCTCTACAAAATTTGTGTCACATCCTAAGTTCTCTCTAAGCCTAATAACCTATTGGTTCTTGGATTATTATGGTTATTATTTGATTAACTATTGTTTAGATAAGCTTGATTTTATATGTCGATTATGGGATAATTATATGTTAATTTACATGATTGATTAGCTATGGAGTTAATTATACTTTTATATTGTGTACATTATGATCATGCTTATTAGTTTCTATAATAGTATTATGTGGATTGTTTGTGTGTGTGTGTGTGTGTGTGTGTGTGTGTGTGTGTGTGTGTAATTTGAATTTAATATGTGTGTGTGTTTGTTTCAGTCTAACTACCTTCATTTTTGTGAGGTGGATATAGGATAGATCCATCTATCAAAGTGTGATAGAGGGAGGGAATCATCATAGAGGGTGGCATAGATGAAGGAATTAAGGGATGATAGAGGGAAATGATAGAAACCCATCCACACACCATGATAGTTTAGCATACTTTATATTCATTATTTGATTTATATAGTTGTAGTATGTCTTTTATGTTATTTATGTTTTATTGATTACTAATACACTTCAGTTATGATCTTGAGTTTTTTTTTATGATCATGTTGATTTAGTTATGTTATTGCACTAATCTGGTTGTCATACTTATATTTACTCGTATTATATTGCTAAGTTGAATGAGTAAATCTGCACATGTCTTAATGTGACTTATCGCTATCTTAGATATAACTTAGTGTATTATAAATAGTGTTTTGTTTTAGATTCATTATTATAGTAATATATGTTTTATATTACTTTACTTGATCATTTTGTTTAGTGATTAATGTTTAGAATGTTATTATTATAGTTGAATAACTTATAGTAAGTCATTAATAAATCAGAGTTCTTTATTAACAATTATGGATGACATTAGCTTGGCATTCTCATTATGATATTAATGTTATTGACTAAAGATTGTTATGAAGTCTTTATGCTTAGGAAATATACATGATTTTATGCAAATTCAATGTAGATAGTTTCATTATCAAATGATTACATGAGACATCATAATGTTTGATTTATGGATGACTTGTTATTTAGTCAATGGTCTAGTTTTAATTTTAATCTAGTTGACATATCATTAAAATTATAATGTTGAAGGACTTTTATAAAATTTGAGGCATGGTTATTAAATGAAGTCATTTTCTTCATGCATAGTTTAAAAGGATATTATAATTATTAATTTATTGTTTAATGATATAACTTTTGATATTATTAGGGTTAAGCATCCATTGACTTGAGGTAACAAGCTTTTAGAAAAACCATTATTTGAATTGGAGTTTTTGTGCATGAGAAAATGGTGGAAGACTATTAGTTTCTATTAATTTATTCTTTACATGCATAGTTTTAGTCATTATTTTGTCAAGGAATTTGGATAAATTCATGTGGCAAGAAAGGAGCATAGAAGATAATATAAGGAAGGAGAGAGAGGCCTGTGGAGGAGGGCTCATTGGTAAACAAGGGAATGTAGAAGAGAAAGAAAGGATTCAAGATATAGTGGAAAATTTTATTTGAATGATTGGTAAATAGATTTCTCTTCCAAGTTGGTGTTGTATTTAAATTCTTAGATGATTATTTGGATAAATTCAGGTAATGTTAATAAGGGTTTAAAATAGTTTTAATTTAAATGAAATTATAAAATGGGCTAAGTATTGGGCCCTGTGGATAGCTCAGCCATCCATAGAACCCAACATATAACCCAATAGGCCCTAGAGTTGAATGGCTTGAGATTTTGTGTTCTTTGCCTTACTATATAGAATACCTCAAGGAAAAGTTATGTGTCTATATACTTGACTCAAATTTTGATAGCCCTATGAAAATTATATAAGGTATATTTAAGGTTATTAAGATGATTATTTTCTCTTAGAACCTAAGAATATTTGCCCAATAATTTATGATAAATCAAATAGATGCTATAAACATAAAATATATGGTCTTAGATCTTGAACCCGACTAGGGTGTGATATTAAACTTAGGGGTTTTTAACTCAATTATTTATGAATATAATTTAAGCCATTTTATATTGTGTGGGTAAATGGATATATTAAATACTATAATGGGTTAAGATATTATTCATTTCTAGGGCATGATTATGTATATATCAAACCTAAAAAATTAAGTACTAATTCTTTTATAGGGGTTTATTCCATTATTGACTATATATAAATATATATACATACATGGGTATATGTATATATGTATGCTTGGGACATTATTGACCTAATGTGATATATATATATATATATATATATATTAGGTTATACATATATATTCTTGTATTTATATTGTTTTTAAAACCAATTAAAGTATTTGTGAGGAATGGGAAAAATCTTAAACACTGTTGCACAAAACTTGTAGCATTCATTTAAACTTATATTGAATTTGGTATTATTTCTTGCTAATCCATAAATGTATAAAGTCCTAAAATATGTTAATGATGCTTTTATTTTATCTTAATAAAGATACGGTTGAGAGTAAGAGTATATATACATGGTTGTATGTTTAAATTAAATACATATGTTTTATAAGGTGTTTATAAGTCTTAAGTAGAGTATTAAACTCTATATTCATTGATATATAAAATACATATTGTAACAAAGTTTGTATTCAATTTGATGTGAACTGTATAATTGCAGAGGCTAAGTTAAATAGTTGTATATATATCTTGTTTTGTCAATATAATGAGATATGTATATCGTATGTATACACTCAAATTAGCTTGTATTATGAATAAGAGGTTAAATACATTAAATAAGTTTGTGGATTGATTAAATTATGTCTTGAAAAATAATAGAAATAGTAAACATAGTTGGCTAAGTGAATAAATAACCGTATATTAAAATGAGTAAACATAGTTTGATGTTTTGGTATTTAAATGAGTTTATTAATGTACTTTAAGTATGTTGTTATTAAGCTATGAATTTAATGTTATTATCAAGATGAAATAACATTTATAGTTACATATTGATATTTTGTAACTATATGCCTTGACATGTTTCTTACCTAGATGGTATGTTACTAATGAGGGTTGTTTATGAATCTATTTATTATTTTGTAATAAATTAGATGATTTAAGATTCATTACATTACATTTGATGGACTAAATGTAAGAATTGTATATTTATATACTTAGCATATTTTAACATCTATTAATAGGTAATATTCTCTATGAATCTATTATTTTTTATATTATTATATAGATAACAAAATCTTACATTAATGACCATAAATAAGTAGTATGATGGATTCCACTCATTTAATTAGAACTATTAATGCAAGATGAGGTATAATCTGATTGAGTCATATGTATAAAATTAACTAATTCTAGAGATCAATGACTATATCAAAACTTTGGCCAAAGTAATGTTTATAGTTAAACATTGTCATTCCATGTGTTTGATATAGTTTACATGTTTGTATTATATCATGTTAGAATGGATTTTTTGATGGTATACATCATGTATTAGTTATCTTATAACACATGGGTTCTAATTTGTCACTACAGATTCATGAACCATCATTATTTACGCATCTGTGAAGGGAAATCCATTCCCTTATTGGGAGATAGTGTGGGGGATCGATGGTCCATGGTTGGTGTGAAAATCACATAGATGATGTTTTCCCTCCTTGTAGTAGTACTACACTAGAGACTACACTTGATATTACTAATGGATACTTCAATTTCATTAAAACTCATACTCAGTGGAGCTTGGTATCATTATGTTATTATTATTAAGATATTACTATTGCTAAAAATGTACTTTTTATTCATATGAATGATTATATTAGTGGATGTAATGTCGTATCAGTCATGGCTAAATTTGTCATACTATTTATATGAAATAAATGTAGTCTTTATTTGTATATTTAGCATTGTACATATTTTGATATATTATGTTCCGATGATTATTAGCTAAATGGATTAGCTATATACCTTTTAAGGTTAACAAAAAAATACATTTAGTTAAAGATCACTTAGTTAGATTTTATCATGGTCAAATCTATTAGATGAATTTGAGTAATTAATTTTAAAAAAATATATACCCTATTCTAGTAAAACTTAGTGTGGTTGTTATGATTTGTCCTAGGGATTCTGATGGTGGTGTTATTCATGACATTTTGGTTTGTTACCTCAACCATCAAACTTACCAACGCACTCCTATATTTGACTTCATATAGTTTATATAGATTAATATGAACTTATTTCACCCTCCTTCAATGATATCTAGATCATGTTATTAAATGGATCCAAAGGGTACTTCAAACATGGGCTTTTCCAAATGTGTATCAAACATGAAGGACATCTACCTCCATAGATGTATGATTATGATTTCCAAACTCGTAATATTCCATTAGTAAAGGTATTTTTCCTCCAATTATCTTTGGATCCTCTATTTAATTATCATATCCCTATAATATAAGCTTTATTCAACTAGGGGTTCATACTTTTCTGAGTGGGAGGTGCAAGGTTCATGTTTTGACTCACTAACTTTATTTCTACCTCTATAGGGTTTTTATTCATAGTTTGTCTCAATATTTAGTACCTCTTATATATATATATATATATATATATATATATATATATATATATATATATATATATTATACACTTCACCCTCTTTCTTCTCCTCTTCTAAGTTATTACCACTTGTTTTGGGCTCTTCACTCTCTAATTATAATATTTTTCAAAATACTTATGCTTTCATTTTATCTTTCACTTTCAAGGTGGACATATCCCTTACATATATCACTTCCTCCATGGTTTGTATACTCATGGTGTCATCCTTTGGCTATTTAATCTAAACTTTTTGATGTGCAACATATTTTGTGGGGTTGTATTCATGTTATTTCTCTCTTATTATCTCAGGGATACCTCACTTTGAAAAAGGTAAGGGGCTCTCCTTTGGTGGAGGTGGTGGATATGGTAAATCCATTTTGGAGGTGATGTTATAGGTTATTTTAGTGGTGAAGGTGGAGGCATGGGTTTCTTATATGGAGATAGAAGTGGTGTGGGTATCCTAGTTGGTGAATATTTTTAGGGTGATGATGGTGATTTATAATGGGACTTCTAAACAAAAATACACAATTTATTCTTGCTCAAAATCATTATGTTTTCTTCTTTAAAATTTATTCACTCAGAATATCCCTTATCTTCTTTGACATTGATGATACCCTCACATGTTACTAACTAAAGTGCACCTTCTATTTTCCTTTGGCTCGAGGAGCTCCCAATATTATCCTTACCTGAATAAATTATTTTCCTTAATCTTGCATGTCCTAATAATTATTATTTTTCTTGGGATTTAGCTCATAATATAGTTTATATAAATATCCTACTACTAATTCCATTATTTGGGATCGATTATGGTTGAGTCATCATAGGACTCATTCTCATCCTTCAATGTTGTCTTCCATCGGTAGACATACATTATTATCAATAGTGATATATCTCCATTGATATTAGTAGTGTTCACCTGTATCTTCCACACATTTTGTACCTTGTCAACTAATTCTAAAATTTAGTTCATAGAGAACCCATATTGTAATCTAAGACATCTAGGCATTTTTCCATCTAAGAGAAAAATATTTAAAAGTGAATGGTGACACATTACTATGAGCTCTCCATATCCATTTTATGACTTAAAAATTTTCCTTATGATGTGTTATTCATTCCCAAATTTATCAACCTAAAAATTTATACCTTTCTCATTCTCCTTTTACTCAAAACTCTACATTTAAATGTCATGTAATCCTTCATAGATGTAAATTTATGCTCAAAATACATTAATTTATCCAAACTTTACATGAATTTATTTGCCTTAGTTATTATATTATCACTTTACTTTTTGGGGTCTCAAATATCTTGTAAATTTCCCCTTTTTAGTCTAAGAGCTTTGGTTTGGACATGTCTCCTAGCCTATTTTTGGTGTTTCCCCTAGTCTATGGAAAGAAAGAGAAAAATGAAACACACACTACCCTCTTTGAAAGGTAAAATTGAAGGGGTCACTTAAGTTATTATATTTTTGCATTGAAGAGGTACCTTTGTGACTTAAAGGACATAAAGTTCCTTTAAGTAAGTTTTAAAAGCTAACTGACCTTTATATACTTAACTCTTCCCTCATAACTTAAAAGGGTTAGTATATAAAGGAAGTTTGGAATTCATTAAAGGGTTGAGATATTTTTAGATATTGGATATTTTCTCAAGAAATCCAATCTTGGCTAAGGAACTTTGAGGACAAAACACTTTGAATTGTGAATAAGGCTTGAGGATGAAAACCTTCATACCTTCTATGTGAGTATCTTTACATCAAGAGCTACAATTTGTTCTTTATTATTTAGATTGGAAAAGTGGCTAGTTTTTAGAAGCCATTGGTAGGTTTATGGGATCTTAGAGGAGGGATAACTTGGTCCCTAGGTTTGAAGACCCCTCATTTAGGGTTGCTTTATAAGGAAACCCTCTCTAGGGTTTGGACATTAATTTTTTTTATTATTATTACTTCTCCAAATTGGGTGACTAGGTTATGAAGGCTTGTAAGGCCTTTTAAGTGGCCAAAATATACCCTAATTTGATAATAATAAATATAACATTATTATTATAATATTCTAAAATTTTATTGCAATTGTGGGGGCTATTTGGAGCCTAATAAATCTAAATATTAATTGTAATATTTTTCAAGTGGAGCAATCCACGTTGGGGAATTTTTATGGATATTGTATGGTGTTATTTGATCCTAAAACATGGTAAATTGAGCCCTATAATTTATCTTGTTAGGTAGATTATATGAGGGTTTAAGAATTACATAATCATTAATAATTATAGTTGATAGCATTCTAAGGGTATCGGTTTTATTAGAGAGGTTTGGAAGTGGATGTGAGCATCTAATAAGGGGTGTTCAAGGCCAAAATTTTGGATAGTATTTTTAGTGTATTTGTTAAAGTGTTTTTCAAGGGTTTTAAGGTGTTTGGAGTAGGTATTAGGTTTCTATGACTTCATATAAAATTAGACCTAAAGGGAACAAAAATAAGTGATAAACACATCTCACAAAGAGCAACTAAAGAAGTGTTTCACTACAACATTTATTGGGAATAAATTGATATTGATTAGACATGTTTATGAAGGAAATGTAAATTTATTAGTGGCTAGAAATTAACATTTAGCCTTGTTTCTTTGGAACCTAGGGTTTGTGTCTATATAAGCATTGAGGAGGATATATTTTACATCTTGATTAGTAATAGGGTTTGTTGGTTTTGGGGAAAAATTTTAGTACATTAATAGATTTATCTTATGGTTTATTGGTAAACCCCATCTTGGCCTAATTATCCCATTTGGGACATTACAGTGGTATTAGAGCTAGAATCTTATCTAATGGTGGTAATTAAAGGGTTACATGACATGAAATGCATGAAGAATACATGACCTTTCCACCCTCTATAATAAAGGCCATAATCTCATTGAGTTTGTGTAATGGAAGAGAGGAAGAGGTAGTCATAAGATAGACTAACATAAACAAAAGGAGTAAAATATGCCTTTGGGTAGTTTGTTATTCTCATATTCAATGGTTCTACAAGTATTTTAGCTAGTGCATGGGTTGATAAGGTTGACACATACCTTTCAATTCATCCCATGGAGAAAGGTATGGCCATGAAATTTTCCATATCACATTTAGAGGGGGTTGTCTATGATTGGAGGCACCATGGGTTGGTAACACAAGATCACCATCTCATAGATACCTATGATAAATTCATCAGGTGGCTCATTAGTATATTTCATTTAGATGATCTTGAACTTTAATTTTAAGAGTTGGCATGCTTGAAACAAACAAAATAAAAATTAGAGATTTTGAAGCAACAAAAATATTTATTTTAGCTTAGTAAAGGGCAGCCAATGACTAAATTTTTTAAACCACAAGACCCAAAATTCAAGGGCAGCCTAGTGAAGGTTTCTAACAAGATAAAAGGTAACCAATGAGGCTATAAATGGTATACATGAAGGTTTAAGTAAAAAAAACTATAAATTCCAAAGGTTAAGCAAGAAGAAGTTGTTGAAAAACTTCATGAATAATAAAAAAAATAAGACAAAGAGAAAGGTAAGGAAGAGGAAGAATTTACTTTACATTGGGAAGAAGGAAAATCATATTTATGCAGGGGTAATTAATTGAGTTGTCATATTGGTAAGTGTTCAATGATTTCTTATCATGCTTGGTTCTTTCATTATCTTGGTTACAAATCTTGTTCTAGCACTAAGTTTGAGGTGAAGGGAAATTGATGCAGAAGAGAATACTTACAAGAAAATGAACATGATAAGTTTTCATCATGGATATTGGATCCAAGTGAGAATTACAAAGGTGACCTTACTACTATATAATGTTGGGATAATATAAAGAAGGGAGTAGGTAAGGGTTATCATGGTCTTAGGATCATAGTGGTTGATGTATTTAACATTTTTAGTTTGTTTCCCTTACAATTTTGTGTTCACATGATGTGTATTGGTCCTAGGAAGGCATGCTACTCACACCTCAACACCATGAAGGTGATTATAGGATATATAAGTGAACCTAAAGTCACTATACAGGACATAATGAAGGGGAAAATAAGCTACTAAAGCCATGATAAGAGCAATACGAACCTATCTTTGAAATTCTTAAGGATGGGGAGTTGCAAGGAAGAACCAAGGCACCAAGGAGGGATGTATCTTATGATCGTATAGATTAAAAATTACATCAAAAGGGTGTTATTAAACACCAATGTTTTTCCTAACTTTCTTACTTCATGTGTAGGTTTATTTTGGAGATCCCTTGCAAAGGTCAATGCAAAGAATAAGTTGGCTTCTATACATGGGAAACCAATTGGAAGGGATGAGATGAAGGACATGGAATAATATTTAAATTCCATTGTAAATTGGGTAAAGTCTCAAATCATGGGTAACACTTGGCAAGGTAAATTGGTGAAGAAAGATTTGTCTTTTTCCTTTCCAAAAAATTAAAAAACTTGTTGGCAACAATCTTGGCCATTGATCCCCAAAAAAGGGCACGTTGAAATACAAGGATTGAAATTTTTTTGGGAAGCTATAGAAATTTTATTCTAAAATTTTTGAGTTGAGAAATCTATTATAGCCACCACTCATGTATAATAACTTTGATTTTAGAGACATTCTAACATTCACACCAAAATATAATGTCACTTGGTGTAATTCTAATTTTGTGCAATCAAAAAACTCAGTTTTTATACCACTAATATAGCTAAAAAATAATTCTAAATTTTTTTTATAAGGGTTTGAAAATTGTCATAAATTTTTTTGAGTTGAGTGTTTTGCTACAGCTAGTTATCATGAGCAAAAAGACTAATTTTTGGGGAATTGTAGCACCCATACCAAAGGGAAATGTTGCAATATTTAAATCTTATTTTTTAAATTAGAAACTACACTTTTAGTGACACTTATACATACCCTTCACATGGACAATGTGACTATTTTTGTTACATATTGTTAGTTTCTCAAAAAAATAGAAAATATCATCATTGAGGGGCATGGTTTGCATGAGAAAAAGGTGAGATTTGAGGGCATAAAATATATCTACATCTTGGAGAGTTTTGAGAATTCATTTGACTAATACTTTAATTCATGATTGCTCATGATTAATTAGAAGTTATAACCATGGATGGGATATGCCATGTACATGATGAGGGGCCACCAATGGGGACTTCAAAGTGGAAAAAATTAATCCGAAGGTATGTTTCTCAAAGCATTTGATTTGGTTAATTTTTTTCAAGTTGGGAAAGATATTTCCATGGCATGTGTAGGATACCAAAGATTTTTTTAAAGATCTCTACCCTAGTATGCACACAAGGGATGAAGATAAAATGGATCTTTCCATTTGGGGCACAAAGGTATCACTTTCTAAGAAAAATACTTTTGGTATATGTAGCTTTCTTTTCATGTTGTAGGAATTCATATTGGCATCCTTAAAGAAAATGGACATGGAAGACTCATAAAAGTTCAACATGGTAATGAATTATTTGACTTGTGGAATTAATGGCATGGTTGTACATCACATAAACAACCCACTTATCATCATGCACATTCTTTTTAGGAAGGTGATTCCTTCTTGGATGAAGGATCAAGTGTTCAAGGCTTCACCATGAAAAATTCCATATTTTTTTAGGACTATTAAGTTTGGGGCTTAAAATGAGACATAGTAACATCTATTATGAGTTACATAGGGCAGCCTATGCTTTGGGTATCATGTTGTTTGTAAAATATTGCATTTATTTATCTTATTTGGAAGATGCTAAGGATTGTTGGCCCTTTAAAAACATCATATACATTTATGCCCGCCTTTTTTGGGGGTAGGAGAAGCCTTTAAAAGCCTATGGTAACACTTTCAAAGCTTGGGGTCAGCCCTTAAAATGTAGTTACAATAATAGAAGATTTAGATTAGAACTTCTCTTCCATGGAAAGTCATTAGAGGAAGAGTTTTCATGTTGAGATGTGTTGGGACACCTCCTTGGATATTTTAATTTCTTGAGGATAAGAAATTTTGGGTGGGGAGGATTGTAATTTCCCCCTTTTTGGCCTAAGGGATTTGGACATGTCCCCTAGCCTATTTTTGGTGTTTCCCCTAGGTTATGGGAAAGAAAGAGAAAAAAGAAACACATACTACCCTCTTTGAAAGGTAAAAGTAAAGGGGTCACTTAAGTTGTTTTATTTTTTCATTAAGGAGGGCCTCTTTATGACTTAAAGGACATAAATTACCTTTAATTAAGTTTTAAAATATAACCAACCTTTATGTACTTAACTCTTCCCTCATAACTTAAAAAGGTAAGTATATAAAGGAAGTTTGGAATTCATTCAAGGGTTTTTCTATTTTTGGATATTGGATCTTTGCTCAAGTATGTCAAGCTTATCTAAGGCATTTTGAGGACGAAACCCTTTGAAGTGTGAATAAGGGGTGAGGACAGAAACCTTCATACCTTCTATGTGAGTGGCTCTACATCAAGAGCTACAATTCATGCTTCATTATTAAGATTGGATAATTAGCTAGTTTTTGGAAACCATTGATAGTTTTGTGGGATATTAAAGGAGGGCTGACTTGGTACCTAAGTTTAAAGACCCCTCATTGAGGATTTATCTAAAAGAAACCCCTCTCCTAGGGTTTGGACATTAATTTCTAATTTTCATTGTGACTTCTCAAGGTTGGGATTCTAGGTTGGGAAGGATTGTAAGGCCTTTTGAGTGGCCAAAAGATGCCCCAATTTTATAATAATAATTCTAAAATTATTATTATTATTATTATTATTATTATTTTATTATTATTATTATTATTATTATTATTATTATTATTATTATTATTATTATTATTATTATTATTATTATTATTATTATTATTATTACTATTATTATTATTATATTCTTAAATTTTATTTTAATTATGGGGTTTATTTGGAGCCAAATAAATCTGAATATTAATTGTAATATTTTTTAAGTGGAGTGATCCACCTTAGAAAAATTTTGTGGATATTATAAGGTGTTATTTAACCCTAAAACTTGGTAAATTGAGATTTATAATTTGTGCCTATTTTGATAATCACTTATAGCCTATTTGGAAGATTATATGAGGGTTTGGGAATTGTATAATCATCAATAATTATAGCCAATAACATTATGAGGGTAATGATTTGATTAGATAGGTTTGGAAGTATATGTGAGCATCTAATAAGAGGAGTTCAAGGCCACACTTTTTTATAATATTTTTAATGTATTTTTTGAAGTGTTTTGAAAGGGTTTCAAGGTGTTTGTAGTAGGTATCAGGTGGTTTTGAGTTCATATAAAATCAGACTTGAAGGGAATAAAAATAGGTGATAAACTCATCTCACAAGGAGAAACTAAAGAGGTATTTCACTACAAAATTTATTGGGAATAAATTGATATTAATTAAGCATGTTTATGAAATTAAATTTGAATTGATTATTGGTTGGAAATTAGAATTTATCCTTCGTTATTTATCACCTAGGGTTTGTGTTTATTTTAAGCATTGAGGGGGATATATTTTGCATCTTGATTGACACTAGGGTTTATAGGGAAACCACATCTTGCCCTAATTATCTCATTTGAGAACATTACATATCTTGAAACTAAAAATGTCAAAAATGACTTATGAAGGTTAATTTATAATGCCTAATAAAATTTCAATTTCTATAATGATGCTAGCCGTATAGTTAGGTAGCCACTAATGTTGGTTCTAAAAATTTGTGTTTATTCCAAGTGCATAATAATTGATTCATTAACTAATAGTATATTAATTACTAGTGACATCACTATGGTCAATCCCATTTAGATGTGACTTACACCATCTTCTCTTTCCTTGAATGTCTAGGCACAACATGTATCTCTTTTTACTACATGGTCCTCACCCTACAAAACTTTCATATATAAATACTTGGAAGAATTAATTTTCATGCATTCACCTACCCTATTTTATTTTATACTTATTCCACACCACCCTAGATTCTATGGATAGTCATCTAGTATCTTATAGAAACATGTGCATCATATTTTTAAATAAATTATTCAAAATTGGTATTCCCCATGGAATGTTGAACCAAAAATATGTGCAAAATGAGAGGTTTTAATGTATTAAGTCATCAACACATAAAAATGTGGTGCAAAAAACTTGATGATATTTTTGACAACTGGATTGTAAAAAAAATAGCTTTGAGTAACCCGATAAGGGACACAAGTTCTTAAAAATTGGCACAACAACACTCTCCCAAAAATAGTTAGACATCTATTATAAGGATCTAAAGGAAACACTTCACTCAACTCATCCAATTTGTCTTAATAGGTTGTGTGATTTATTACTAACCCTAAATTTGCATATAATAATGTGTTTATTCACTTAAGTAAACCTATATTAAAATAAAATATAAATAATGAGAAATTATAACTATGAAAACACCTAATTTTTAGTAGCTCATTGACAAATTGCATCTAATATAGCTTGAGTCTACTCCCATTGAAATTGCCATGAATAATTTCACCATCTAACAATCATAATTTATATGTTATAGTATTTATAATTTAATGGATAATATAAGAACCCATCTAATGAACTTGTATTTTTTATAGATATTTGGAAAACTTAGAGTCATATAAAAGGACTTATATGCCTCTTTGCAAGATTTTCCATTAATATATTAATCATGCCATGATTTATTCTTTACCTTATCAATACCTTGACTCTAATGGGATATGATGTTCTTTTCATCAAATTTCATGAGTTTTTTTAGTCTTTTATAAATTTAATCTTGATCAGCCAATTAGCTAATGAGCATAATGTGTAGAGAGAGTACTAAGCATTCCATTGGTAAATAAGCATTTTTCCAAATACTAACTAAAATATTGTAGACTTATTTAATATTTTTAAATTTTTAAATAAAATTAATGCATTAGTAGATACTAAAATATGATACTTGGTACTTGAAAATGATAAATTGACACACATGTCTTGATCACTCAAACAAGATCTTAATCTACCATTCTCTCACACTATCAAGTTATCTTATGATTCAAACCTTATATTATATTTTTATACACCTATAGGAATATATCTATCTATTTTATACCTACTAAATATCTTGCATAGATATATATAGACTCTTAATTTAGTTTGACTATATATAGGTCAGTTCCACTAGTTACGATCTTTATCACTAGTCAATAATTATCTTCATTAGTCATAACTACTCCCAATAATAGCCATTTTTAAAAATAAAACCCATCCTTTAGGTTATCCCATCATCCTATTGTGTTGGTGGTATGATAATTATTTAATTAGATACATATATGAATTAATCAAGGTCTCATTCAAAAGGGACTTAGAACTTATTAGATATACATCTATACACTATTGCACATTAAGTAAATATGACTTTTTCTTTCCAAACTAAAAATATATCACTAGGAGTAGTCACAATCCAATTTTGAAACACTCAAAATCCAAGCCAAATCAAACATTTTCAAATACCAAGGCCACATCATTATTTTCATACATATAGCAAAGGAGCATAATTTCATAATCATAGTAGTGGGAGAACCACATGTGGCTTGATTTCTATCATTAGAGTATTATATATGTAGGCATTGGTCAGTCATCAAATGGGGGTTATTAGGGTTAACTCTTTTGATTACACTTTCCCCATTTTGTAGGCTTTTATCCCTCATAATCACACCTATAATTTCAATGAAAAGGAGTTTGATTTTTAGAGTTGTGTGCATCATTAGGGTATGGGATCACAAATTTAGAGTAAGAAAAGACAAGTGTAAGTGATTGTAAATTCATTGTGCCTTAATTTTTTGTAGTTTAACACCAACTAGAAGTTCAATATAGACTAATGATACTCCCATAGTTTAGTGAAATTGGCGTAACATAGATAGAGAATTTATTTCTATACTAAACAAACCATGGGCTTGCTTTATCTTAATTTTTAGATTTAAAATACAATAATAGTTAGATATTCAACTATAAAATCTAAGTAACCATCCTTTTATTATACTTTATATTTTTACCATATACCACTTATCAAATTAGAATAATTAATATCATTCCTTTATATTTAGATGTATGCTTAAATGTTATATTCCTTTATATTTAGATGAATATTCCCATAAAATAATAGAACTCAATCATCCTAATATTTACATCCTACATCACAAATATTGGTCAAGGTTCTTCCAAAACATTACTAAAAGGCATCCATGGTTCTATTTTCCTAGTGGTGATAAGGGGTAGTCTTGTAATGCATCACCATGAATTATTTTTACAAAATACAGACCAACTCATTAATAAAATGTTTCATCGATCATTAGTTAAGATCAATGGGCATCCATATCTTCTAATAAATTTTTGCCACAATAAACATTTTTTTGTAGTTGTCATGGAATTTATTTTAGTTCTTAGGCCCTACTTCTACCCACATTGTAAGATAGTCTATAGCCATTATAATGTACCTTGTGATAATCTAATGTGTAGTAGGATAGATTGGCTTGACAAAATAAATTTCACATTGTGAAATAATAGGAATTATTTGTATTTCATTTTTATATTAGGCTTACCAATGTGTTAGAATGCATCACACTTTCATTAGTATTATTTTTTGAATAAAGTAGGCCACCAGAGACCAAAAATAAAATATTACATGTAATGGCTTCTCGTGTATAGTGGCCACCTATAATCTATTCATGCCTTTCAAGTAGAACCTCTAAGTGATCATACTCCAAGACACACCTACACAAGACTTCATCACACCCCATCTTGTAAATTTCCCCACCAATGATTTTCTAGGGAGCAACATGGATTTCTTGTTGATTTTTCCCTTAATGTGCATATCTTTAGGAACAATGCCCTAGGTGAGAAAAGCTATGATCACAGCCAAATCCTCAAGAAAAAATTTAAAGTAGTATAATTTCATATGAGGAATACCATACTTAATATTTTTATAATCTCCTAACATGATTCATGATAAGTTATCTTACCCATAATTTTGTTTATCAAGTTTGGCAGCCACAAAAGGGGGAATTCTTGGAAACTCACTATCCATATGCATATGTGCCTTGTAGAACTAGCTTGTTCACTAAGTATCATAATGCCTTGGTCTTAAAAAATAAAAAGGTTTTGTTGAGAAGATACTAATGAATATTTTGGAGCATGTAGGCCATTTAAAATGCTTCACACTTAATTAAGGTATAATTGTGCTTACCCAAACTAAGCTTACAACTAGAAAAATAGATAGGATGATTTATTTTCATATCTTTATTATGACAAAATGGTGCCAATTTCAATACATTATGCATCAACATATATGTATAATGAAGTATTCCATTCAAAAAAATTAAGGATTGATGTGATTTTTAGTTTTTTAAAAGTATCAAATCCTTATTACTACCTATATGTCCATATAAAGGGTCCATCCTTGCATAGTAGATATTTTTATGGAACCATAATAAATAAATATATTCTAATAAAATTTTGATAGTATAAAATGTGCCAAAAACATGTGTACATATCATTCTAAGTGGTTGGAACTTCTATTTTCAAAATGATACATACATTGGTTAGATCCACATGTAATCCTTCCTTGTAAATCACATGATGGAGTAAAGTTACAAAGGGTGTAATATAAACTCATTTCTTTAATATTAATGAAATTTTTAATTGTCAAAAATGTTTAGACATGAGACACAAGTTTGTGTGGTGATCCTTGACTAACTAATTGACTATTTGGTCATCCAAGAAAACTTGTAAAAACTTATGAATGTAAAAATGATGATGTGTGAGAATATGACTGACATGTTATTACACCCAAAAGGCTTCATGTTATTTGAAAATTATACCCATTATTTTATGAACATGGTCTTAGGCTTATCCTTCTCTTCAAATTTTAACTTGATGGTATCCATAGAATCCATCGACAAAAATGTAGATCTCACAGCCCACAACCCCTTCTAAAATTTCCTCAGTGAATGCCTAAATTTCATTCATGATGGTAACACATTAATGGCCAATTTGATTCAAATAAATCCTTTTATTAATTAAAACAAATTAGTGTAGATAAATCAATGGTTAATCTAATTCAAAAACATATTTTTTCAATTATAACAAAATTGGTATAGACACAAAGGTGGTTGGTCTAGTTATAAAACATGACCTTACTAAAACATAATGAAATCAATATACATTCAAACTCGATTGATCTATTTAAAATAAATAAAAGAAGATCACCATGTCAATTTCATACATTTTAATGCTATTATTGTTAGACATATCCACATAGAATATGATAACAAAGGTGATAATTATGTTTATCTGGAGGTAGATATCAAATGTGTGGTCCTTACATACTTTACCTAGGGATAATGACATCTTAGAGCTCCTTCATGTTAAGGAACCTTAATTTCCTCAATAAAAACATATGCTTTTCCAATTTGAGAACACCCTTCCTTATTTTCATAATTTAATTTCTAGTGTTGATCTAAAAAGTAACCCTATATGTAAATTACCTCATGCACCTTATCACATCCAAGATGGAAAATTATTGTTCATCTGAGATGCCAACTATATTAACATAAGAGAATTTGAATACTATTGCCCTATTCTTATTTATTATTATCTTACCATTAAAGAAACAAATATATTCAACTTGATCAGTGAAAAATTCAAGGAACATTTCATTTGGTCATATGAAGACATGTACTACATTGACATAAGCATCATTGTCCATAATATTATAACTTATCTTAATGTTATCACATTCACCAAAAGAAATTAAAAATCCCTCATAAGGATTATAAAATCTATCACAAATAAATAATTAAACTCTTTGATGATAAGTTTACTAAGTTATTAGATTACTCTAAATGGGTCTCCAACATAGTCCTCATTCAACAAAAAGACACCATGGTCAGTCATATTTGCATTGACTTTCATAATATTAACTTAACATTTCCATTAGGATAATTTCACAATAACTTCCATTGATCTTATTTTTTATTTTATAGTTATTTATGATATGTTTTCCCTCATGGTAGTTTTTCAAGGTATAATTAAATTTATGTCACCCTAAAATATAAACATAAGACCACTTTAACACCAAATGGGGTAAATATTAATATTATAATATGCCTTTTGGTCTTAAAAATGTTATGGAAACTTACCAATATGTTATGACCCACACTTTTCATGATCTAATCCACAAAATAGTGGAAACATATATGGATGATCTCATAGCCAAATTTAAGTGTCACAAATATCATCCTAATTACATTGTTATCATTCTTGAGTGTCTCATTAAATAAAACGTTATGCTCAACCCTGAAAAGTGCATTTTTGGTGTTACATCTAGAAAATGTTTAGAATTTGTGGTCTTTAAATGAGGGATTGATGTATATCCTTTCAATATAAAATTTATTATAAGCATATCTAAATGATTATTTATCCCTCATATTCACACCTACCTTTGGAAACTTGGGGATATTTGGAAATTTGTTTTTGAATTAGCTTATCAAACTCATTTGATAAAATCCCTTTTCAAGAATGGTGTCATTATGTAATGGATAAATGTTTATCAAATAACTTTTGATAACATTAATAAATATTTACTAAAACCTCATACTTTAATACCTTCATTTAATGATCTGATTTTCATCTTGTATACTTCTTATACCCCATCTTTGTTCACGAAATGCTTTGACAACAAGATGAGTCTAGAAAAGAATATGTTATCTATGAAATTATTCATACTTTGATATATTATGAAAATTAATACGTTAATATTACACATGATTATCTCACCATATATTTTATAGCCTAAAATCTTCAACATTAAATGCTTTATTAAAATATTTATCTCATTGTCTATTTGAATCTCCTACACCACTTATTATCTAAGGAATTCTTTTCTTTATGTAATTTAGCATCAAGATCATCATAAAAAAATTAGTCAAGAGTGAACATTGGTCAATTTTCCATCTTACCTATTCTTGCCCAGTGAAAAATTTAGGATACCCTTCTTAACAAATACATCCTCTTCATTGAAGGTGATGATCAAGCTAATACACTTAAAGACTACTTACAGATAGCTAATCTCCAGTCCCAATACCTCTAAGATCTAAAAATTAAACTAAGAAAGGCAAAATTATCCAAAGTAACCAAACATGATAACCAACCTAGAGTCATCATTGATTTGCATGAGAACACTTAGACACTCAAATTTGATGGATCCAAGTGTTTGTAAAGATCCAAATCAAGATGTGTTCTCTCTGATATATTTATCAATATTATATTTATTTATTTTTAATTATACTTTTATGTCACTAATAACATGGCTAATTACAAAGTTTTTATACTTGGTATACAATCAACCAACGATATTGACATTATTTAGTTACATGCTTTAGGTCATTTTTAACTTGTATGTTTCCAAATGAATAGCATATACTAGTTCAAAAGTTAAAACCTAAAATCATATCATGAACTTACTACAAACCTTGCTATATAATTTACAATTTCACTATTGAGGTTGTAGACACAAAATTTTGCACACTATAGTTTCAAATGTTGAAACACCCCTAGACCACCTTAGGACCCCCTTGGAACCAATTTTACCCTTTGATCCCTAACTATGGTCAATTTGACCAACTAACCAAACCCACCCTTTTACTGCACCTAACCTTTGACACTTTACCATCAATGGTCACCTTGACTACTGACAGTCACCTTGACTATCAATGGTTAGGTCCCTTCCCCATCTAATCAGACACAATGCCAGCTATGTACAAGCTAACATGGCATAATTTAATATATTCACCTTACCCATTGCTAACACATCATGATGTTTAGTCATGTAAAATGTCCAAATTGGTAGCTTGAGTGTGGTTTGTGACATCTTACCTAGCTCCTCTTTGCATGCTCTTATGACCTTCCTAAGTACCTTTTTGCTTATTCCCAATCATTCATAGCCTTTTAGATAATCATTCCAATTTAGCTAGGCTCTATTTCTTAGGTTAATGCTATCCCCCTAGGTCTTGAGCTTATAGGATAAGCACTCCATACCTAGACTATAGTGTTGGACCCTAGGGTGTCATATTTTTAATGCTCTTGTCTAATCACATTTTGAGCCTAAATGACCATTTTCATCTTATTCCTATCCTTCACTATGTTGGCCTAGCATGAATACATCTAACCTGTGACCAATAGTTCCATATAAAAGTCCATCCAAAGGTCATTTACAAAGGGAGGTGACAAATCTTACAAATCAAGAAAGAATATAAATAAAGCACTAAGACAAATTTCCCTATTTTCTACATATAATCACCCAACATAGTTGCAAACATATCTAAACCCTCACACTAGTCCCTAGCCAACTCAAGCACTCTCATTTTGGCATTTTTACATCTACATTACACTATTTCACAAAGCACATCAAGTAAGAGAACTACATATGGATTGATCCTTCTTCAGAGTATTGGTATATAGGCAATGTTCCCACATAAGGGGTGTGGATACATGTTCAATGCATCTTACACACACTAACCCCCCTTTTTCCAAGTTTTATCAATCATAATAATCAGGGGTTTCAATATTAAATCATGTCTATAAGGAGCTTCATTGACATTCAGCACTTAATATTTCATAGGTAGACTCATATAAGGATAGTAAACAAAACCCAAAAAACTCATATCTCTATGACTAGTTTGGATAACAGCAGGAGGAGTGGACTATAGCACTAAACCTTGAAGTGTCTTATTTTTAGTTCTCTTATCCTTTCACCAAATGAAATCCAGACTCTAATTTGTAGCATTATCCTAACATAGCTAGTTTTAGCCTTTGTCTCAACCATCTCAGTCTAGTTTTAAGCTAAGTTGTATTTCTCCTTATTTATTGCTATTTTTAGAAAGGTTTAAAAGAAACAATAAATTATAAAAATTTATGTTTTAATTATTGTAATATTATTTATGGATTTATCATTTTAGACACTTAACTAAAATAGGAATAAATATCCATTATTCCCAAAATTATCTAATGTTATTGTCCATGTTTGGTGTTTTTTTCCTTTATTAATTTTGGTCACTAAATTGTAATCATCTTCTTTTTTTGGTCTGTTTTATCTAGTTTGGGTTTTGGTTGTTGTTTTTGATGTTCTAAAATTGATTATTTTGACTGATAAAAGCTCTGATCTCTATGAAAAAACCCATATTTATTTCCCCCTCTTTTAAGGGTAGGAATGAAGACCCTGTAATGATTTCCCTTAAAAGAAAGAGCCCTATAAGTGTGTTATGTTACAAAATACATGATATAGCAAAGATAATAAAAAAGAAGTCTTAAGATATAGCATTGTTTGTTTTGAATATTTTTAGATCAATAAGAGTATGCCTAGATATATGTAATAATGTAATAGCATGTGCAGTATATTAAATTAAAGTTGGAATGTCTAGTTAGTTATTAATTATTAGTTATTAGTTATTAGTTATTAGTTTTTAGTTGTTATTTATTAGATTGTTAGTTGTGGAGGAGGGATGGATCATGATTTACATCATGGCATCCAAGAAAGATAGATAACATAGGATGTGGATCATATCATTTCAAAAAGTGAGAAGTAAATAAGTAATAAGCACACAAGGCAAGAAGCAAGAAACATACAAGAGTGATAAAGGGGCCTAGAAGACAAGGGACATGGGTACATGCCACTCAATCTGGGAAGCAAGTATACAAGGTATGTTAAAATCCCACATAAACATATAATTGAAAACATGTAAGTCTAGCACAAGAGCCATAGACACATAGAAGAGTAAAAGAAAAAGACATTGGCAAATGTCCTAAGGCATACACCTAATGTGAATGCATCTAACCCATGATCAATAGTTACCTATAAGATTCCATCCAAACGTCATTTATAAAGGGAGGTGATAAATCTTACAAAGCAAACAAGAATACAAATAAACCACTAAGGCAAATTTCCCTATTCTCTGCATACAGTCACCCAACATAGCTACAAACATAATCAAACTCTCACACCAATCCTTAACCACCTCAATCACTCTTAATTTAGAATTTTTACATTTAAATTACACTATTTTACAAGGCACATCAAGTGGGATAACTACATATGGCTTGATCCCTCTTTAGAGTATTGGTATATAGGTAGTGTGCCCATACAAGGGGTGTGGATACACATTTAGTGCATCTTACAAAACCCCCCCTCTTTCTCAAGTTTTATCAAGCATAATGAAGGTATAGGGTTTCAATATTGAATTAGATATAAAATGATCTCCATAAACATTTGTCACTTAAGGTTTCATCGGCAGACTCATACAAAGATAGCAAACAAAACCCAAAAAACTTAGATCTTTATGATTAGTTTGGACAATAGTGACAGGAGTAGACTATAGCATCAAACCCTAAAGTGTCCTATTTTTGGTGCTCTTGTCCTTTTATTGAAAAAAATATAGACTCTAATTTGTGACATTATCATAGTCCTGCACAACCAATTCAACCTTTGTCTTAGCCATCTCAGTCTAGTTTTAAGCTAAGTTTTATTTCTCCTTATTTATTGCTATTTTTAGAAAGGTTTAAAAGACAAAATAAATTATACAAATCAATGTTGTAATTATTACACTATTATTTACTAATTTATCATTATAGACCCTTAACTAAAATATTAATAAAACTCCATTATTCCCAAAAATTTCAAATCATTTGGTGAACCCAACTTACCTTAGTTGGGCACAAAAACCCTAGAAACCTTAGGGAAAATTTCTTGCTGATTTTTTCCAATATTTTTCTAATTTTTCCTGCATATATAGAATCAAAATTTCCATTTAAATTTTTTAATTTACCTTATTAATTTTAAAAATAATTTCATTTAAACCCTAGTTACATATACTAGGTCCTAATATTTTTCTAATTTTTCTTGTATATTTAAATCAAAAATTCACATTTAATTTTTAAATTTACCTTAGTAATTTTTTAAAAAAATTCATTCAAACCCTAGTTGCACTATACTAGGACCTATTGATTTTGAGGTATCACCTTACAAAAATGATAATTTCACATTTAATTTTTAAAATTTACCTTAGTAATTTTAAAAATCATTTTTCAAAAACTCTACTTGCATATACTAGGTCCCCTTACTTTTGAGGTATCACCTTACATGTTTGTGAGCTTCATATCCTTTTTATGCATATTCTAGTTTGTTATTTTAGGACTTTATATTTCCATTATTTATTACTTTACTTCCATTAAATTTTTCTTATTACAAATTATTGCAAAAAATTCAATCCATTTTCAATTTGGTTTCCTACATTAATAATGGCTCAATATATCAGTTTTAACAAAACTGATAAGAGGGAACTTCAAGCCCTTTTAATTAAACATCCTGATATGCAAGATGGCATGATTAAAATAATAAAATAAGAACAATAAAAAGTGAATAATGTTCATTTTATCAAACCATAGAGCAACTAGTTGCACATGACACTACATGGGTAACTATGTCTCAACAACCCCCTATAGTAGCCCAACCTTCCTATGAGGCACCACCAGTTACACTTAGTGAATCTTTGTCTCCAAATGTGGCTACCCTTGTGAAAGAGATAAAATATCTTCAATCTAAGGTGATACATCTTGAGCAAGGTGCCTCTAGATCTACATAGGCCTTGGACTTTTTTGCTCTACTTCATACACCATTGGCACATCATATTTCTTCTACACCCTTGCCGCTAGGTTTTGATTAACCTAAGTTCATTATATATGATGTAAAGGGTGCTCAAAAGACACACTTGAGATATTTTCATGTATCATGCTTGGATTATATACCAAATGACTTGTTACTAACCAAGCTATTTCCATGGAGTCTAAAGGATTATGCTTTACAATGGTTCTATAGTCTATCAAATAAGTCAGTTAACACATTCAATCCTTTAGTTGACATCTTCCTAGCTCATTTCATCATTAACATATGTGACAAGGTTTCTTATGCAAAAGTTTCAAAACATAAAAAAAGGTCAAATGATCATCTCACATATTATGTTCTTAAATATAATACTATCTTGGCTAAAATGACTAGCCCCATGGCCGATCAAGAATTACAAGATTTCTTCAAACAGAGTATTCTACCAACTTTGCATGAGTCAATATGTTTAAAAGGTTATCTTCCTTCATGGAGTTATGTCATACACTAAAGGAAAGGGAAGTCAAACTAATTTTAATGGGAAAACTCAAGTGCACAAGAATATCAAAAATAATAAACAAGAGTAAAAGTAAATTCCTATATAAAGTAAAAGTCAATAATAAGAAAATTAAAAATCAACCAATAGTTAATGCAGATTCAAAGCCCCCTTAGTGAGTGGTTTTATCTATGCCTCCTTGATGAACTTTAATTAATCTACTAGTATCTCCAGCCAGAGTCTTATATCAGCTATTGGAATGTAACATCATATCTCTCCCTCCTATTAAGAAGTTGATCCAACAAAGCCTCTTCCATGGGGATATGATTAGAATGCATTTTGAAATTTTCATAGGGCACCAAGCCAAACAAAAAATAGATGCATAAATTTAAAACACAAGATACATGACTTGATAGATGGTAACCTTATTGACATTGGCATTCCAATTGAGCCTCCTTAGGTAAAGCAAACATAGGACAAGGATCTAAAAAATTTCTTGGATCCTTTCCCACAACATTCTAAATAGGAGACAAGGGATAGATCAGGTGTTCACCATGCATATCATGGACACCCTCCACTAGCTACATACCAAGTACCTTTAGTTGAGACACATCCTTTGAGCAACATGATTGGTGTATATAATTATAGAGTTTTAACTAGACCTTCCATCTCTTTCTCAGAGTAAGAGATAGTTGAGGATGATTTAGATTACCATGCACTCTATATCAAAGCTTATGTTAATCATCATCCCATTCATAGTGTTCTCATAGATAATGGATATAGTGTGAACATGTACATTATGACATTACTATAGTATTTGGGACATTCAGATTAGGATATTACCTTGATAGACATAGTTATTAGCAGATTCAATGGGCACATATAAATTTTATTGGGTGATATTTTAATTCCTATACAAGTTGGTCCAACACATGTGGCCATACCATTTACTAAAGTTCCTAGTGAAATATTTTTTGATATGTTTCTTGGTCAACCATGGATTTAGAAACTTTGAGTAGTACTTTCTATAATTCATAAATTCATGAAATTCATTCATGTTAATCAAGTTGTTATAGTTGGTGGAATTCCATATAAGTTACCACTCCCCACTTGAGATCCATCTACTACTTTATAGTCACAAATTTTATCTTCTCTACCAGTTACATTTCTTCCTCCAATTTAGATTCAAACATGGTCAAGGACTTCCTCACTAGCACAAAGAGTTAATACACTTCCATAAATGCCTCTTTTAGAGTAGCCATAGTTTTTAGACTCTACATAGTTTCTAGCTATAATGTTCACACCGAGGGAAATATCATTGAAGTCTCATGCCTCTAAAAATAGATAACATGTTTAGAGAGCTTCTCCTACTATCAAATGGGTCCCTAAGAGCCTTAAAATTATAACCACTTCTCAGAGTTACAGGGGGACCCTATAGTCAATTTCCACTATAGATATTTCAAAGCATTTATAACATACATATCTTTCAGATCCACCATCTCAGCCCTCACATTGGGCTTCATGATCATGCATGATCCCTCTCCTTGATATAGGACACCATGATAGGGAGTATCTCATGAGACTCATTAGTTAATATAATTTCTTCTCAACTTACTTGTACATAGCTTCTTTTAAATTTCTTTAACATAATTTCTCAACCTTACTTGTACATAGTCTCTTTATGATTGATTGTACATAGATTATTTCAAAAATATCAAAAGCAATATAACATTTAAAAATTAAAAAAACATTCAAATATATCAAAAAAATACAAAATATCAAAATACAAAAACATTCAAATAAATCAAAAATACCAAAAACATTTCAACTGTATGCATTATCCATGCTTTACATTTCTACTACCATGTTAGATTTACATTTTTCTATTCTATGTTATTCTTTATTGATTTATCTACATTACCCTACTTCACTTAATCTTCTTTGAGTGTGTAAATTTATACCCAAATCATTCATTGCTTCACTCTACCCATTGAAGGGGCATCCTACTTCTACATTCATGACATACATCAATATATCTACCCACTAGGGGCATCTTCTATATGACTACACCATCTAGGTAATGTCATTCCTACACCACACTCCATTTATCATGTTGATGTATATTACTTACTAGCTTACATATATTCCTCTATCAACATTCACTAGTATATAACACTTACGTATTTCTTAGTATCTACCTAGTCTTATACTCCATGTTTTACATACTTTCACTTCTTTCTTTGATTAGTTAGATGTGATTGTATTCCTATCATTTACATGCCTTCCTTTCTTAATTTTCATAGCTATATGTGATTTCATTTATTAGTTCCTATTTTATCTCTTGTGTGTGCCTTAGGAAATTTTTCAATGTCATTTGCTTGTACTCTTCTATGTGGTTGTGTCCCTCATGCCAACCTTACATGTTTTCAATTATATGTGTATCTGGAATTTGAACATGCCTTGTATGCTTTCTTTCTAGTTTTAGTGGCATGTACCCATGTCCCTTGTTTTCTTGTCCCCTTGGCCACTCTTGTATGTTTCTTTCTTCTTACCTTGTGTGCTTGTTTCTTGTTTGCTTCTCACTATTTACAATGCCATGATCCACATCATGCATTATCATGCTTTTTTGGATGCTATGATGGGCATCATGATCTATCCATCATTCACAAATAGAAAATAAAAAATAATGGTTAACCAGACTTTATAGATTTAATTCAATATATTGAATATGCTATTACATTGTTGTATCTATTTAGGCATACCCCTATTGATCTAACAATATTCAAAATAAACTATGTTATATCTTGAGACTTATTTTCAATTATCATTGCTATATCATGTATTTCATATTATAACACACTTGTAGGGATATTTCTTCTGAGGGAAGTCATTATAGGGTCTTCATTCTTACCCTCAAAATAAGGGGCAATAAATAAGGGTTTTGTCATAGAGATCAGAGCTTCTACCAATCAAAATAATTAACTTCAAAACACTCATCATAGCAACCAAAACCCAAACCAAATAGAATAAACCCAAAAAATAGTGATGATTATAAAATAGTGATTATAATTAGTAAAAGACAAGAGTGTCAGACTTGGATAATAGTGTCAGATAGTAGGGTGTCCTATTTTTGGTGCTCCTATCTAAATTGTAAAAAACCTAGATTTTCTAGAAGTAGATAGAAAGGTAAGTTCAGTTATAATTTTTTCACCTATAATTTAGATGAGATTCAGTAGTTTTAGTATAGTTTTCCTCAAAGAATCTAGATATAGGAGGCATCATGCATGACATGATGGCTCTCACTTTCAATTTTAGATTGAGAAGTTGGTATAACTTCCAAATCAGAATCCATGTTATAGACACTAGTGATTGGGGGTAATGTGCATGGCACATTTGACTTCTTTTCTTTTTGATTTTAGTATATTACCTAGGCATTCTTAGTAGTTGTGTTCCTTGTTCCATCTACAAGTGGTTGGCATCATTCTCAACTGGCTTCTACATAAGCCCAATTCTTAGTTTTGAAGTGGCTTTCATACAAGCCTAATCTCCACCTTTTAGAATGGCTAAGATTGGCTTAATTTTAGTAAAAATTTGACTATTTATGCCACATTATCAAATTGTATATCATTCATGGGCTTTAGGATCCATCTCATATGATGCACATCTATATCAATATCAGTTCATAGCTTTACTTAATGGGAAATGATGGAGCCAATGGACTATCTAGCCTTTATATTATTGATCCACCTACTCAGAGGGATTGGACACATAGTCCAAACATTTATTAGCACATGCATGATCACTTATCTTCACTTATTGGGAAATGATGGAGTCAAATGGCTAGCCTTTACATTCTTGAGCCACTCTTAGGGAATCGAGCACTCATCTCTATTCATGATATTAATTTTGGTACAACACATATCCAACATCACTCAACATCACTCAATAACACATGTTTTGTATTGGTTCACATACCCAATGGGGTTTATTCATTCATTTCTCTTTCTCTCTCTCACCAAGATTTTATAATTTTTTATTTTAGACATAGCATGTCTAGTAATAATTGATCTACTCTTTTTTTTTCTCTTACAAATTTACATTTCATAATGTGTTCTCTCTACACACACTCATGATCACACAGCTTCATGGACTTTGCCCTTGTAGGTAAGTTTAGGTACACTTTCTAATTTTCCTTTATCCTAGTATTTTTCTTTGCTAAATCACTTTAATAAAGGTGGTGGGGGGGTGGAAATGTAGTCATATAAAATTTCCAAATTGGTAGTTTGAGTGTGGTTTATGATATCCTAGCCATAGCTCCTCTTTGCATGCTCTTATGACCTTTATAGGTACTTTTTTGCTTATTCTTAGTCATTTATAGCCTTCTAAATGATCATTATAGTCTAACCAAGCTCTATTTCCCAATATAATTCTATCCCCCTAACTCTTGAGCCTGTAGGATAAGAACACCATACTTAGACTATAACATCAAACCTTAGGGTGTCCCATTTTTGGTACTCCTATCCAATCACATTTTGAGCCCAAATGACCATTTTCATCTAATTCTTATCATTCATCATGTCATCTTAGTGAAAATACATCTAACCCATGATCAATAGTTCCCTATAAAAGTCCATCCAAAGGTCATTTACAAAGGGAGGTGACAAATCTTATAAAGCAAGGAAGAATACAAAAAAACCACTAAGGCAAATTTACCTATTATCTGCATACAGTCACCCAACATAGTTGCAAACATATTCAAACCCTTAAAATAGTCCCTAGCCACCTCAATCACCCACAATTTAGCATTTTTGAATCCACATTACACTATTTCACAAATCACATCAAGTGGGATAACTACATATAGATTGATCCCTCTTCAAAGTATTGGTATGTAGGTAATGTGCTCACACAAGGGGTGTGGATACACGTTCAGTACATATTACACACACTAATCCCCCCCCTCTTTCTCAATTTTTATCAAGCATAATGAAGGTTTAGGGTTTTAAGATTGAATTAGCTCTATAAGGAGCTCCATCAACATTTAGCACTTAATATTTCATAAGCAGACTCATACAAGCACATCAAATAAAACCTAAAAAACTTAGATCTCTGTGACTAGTTTGGATAATAGCAGTAGGAGTGGACTATAGTATTGGACCCTAGAGTTTGCTATTTTTGGTGCTCTTATCCTCTCATCAAATGAAATCTAGACTCTAATTTGTGACCTATCCTAGTCTTGCACAGCTAGTTTCAACCTCTGTCTCAGTTGTCTCAATCTAGTTTTAAGCTAAATTTTATTTCTCCTTATTTATTGATATTTTTAGAAAGGTTTAAAAGATAATAAATTATATAAATTAGTGTTGTAATTATTGTAATATTATTTACTAATTTATCATTCTAGAACCTTAACTAAAATATGAATAAAACTCTATTATTCCCAAAAATTGTTAAATCATGATGCATCAAAATCAACAGCCTAACCTCCTATGGAAGCTTTCACCTCCATCTCTCTTTGCCTATAAAATGAGGGGAGTAGGAGGTGAATAGGGATCCATAATAAAGCATTTTAGTACATAGGTAATCAATCTATAAACTAGTAAGTCTTCTTTCTATAAATTTATCAACTACAATAGAGACCTGAACCTCTACCAAAATTTCTCTGTGAGGCAAAGTACCATTACTTAGCCAAAATTTCTCTAGGATCAACCATCAGCCATCAAGCAACAAAATAGGTATATTTTATATTACAAGTTTTGTGTGTTTGGTTTTTGACTTCCACCGCTAAATTAGACCTTTTTGCATTTATATCCTAACCCTTAGACCTTAACCAGATCCCAAACCACTTACTAACCCATTTTGTAGCCTTTTCTTAAACTCCCATAGAACCCACATGAACTGTTGATGATCACCTTAATCATTGATGGTCATTCAACCATTGATAGTTAGTATAACCACCGATGGTCACTATGGTAAGAAATAACAACAATATTTTTACCTACCTACCCCTAGCCAAATTCTACTTTTTATGTCCCTACCTATTCACAAAGACCCCACCTATTTTTTGAACATAACCTAACCTATTTACCATTAGTATTGACCCGTTATTTTCCATAGTTACTCTATTTCCTTTATCAAGCATTTATTTCTTCTTGTATTCTCTTTGAGTATTTTCTATCATTTGATGTAAGTATTTCATCTTCATTTCTTTCAATTTAACTATTTTAAGAGTGTGGATTGATATCATCCTAGCAAGCTCATGCTTCTTGGATCTAGCTCATACTAGGAAATCCACCTTATTATCCATCTAACAACCCCTTTGTATGAGTGATTTCTTATCTATATGTCATCATTCCCAAGACAAAGAGGAGCTCTTCATAATAATTTGGATCACATGTGCATAAATAAACAGGTTCTTCTACCACAACCTTGTTACTAGTTTTTTACTTCTTTAAATAGAAATAAGAAAAAATTGAGAGAAACATTTTAGCATGATCGATGGGACCTAGTAACATGTATATGCCCTTTTCTTCCTTATTATATTCTCATATAAAAAAATAAAAATTTATTTTGGGTATAAAATAAACCTTATATACATTGATTATTTAATTTTTTAGCTCATTTAGTTAAATTAAAGGCAAAGTAATTAATTTTAGTTTCACTTATTTATCACACACTATACCAAATCACTTAAATCAATTAAACATCAAAATAATTGGCATAAGGCCCAACCAGGGTTTCATCTCCTAGCAGATCACCTTCACCCTTTGGCTATCTTACTTAGAGGTCATTACCAAGAAGAGAACTAACACTCAGCTCTTTGGTTGAGTCTAAACTCTAGAAATCAATATATATTAGCTAAGAACCTAACACCCTTATCACTACAGCATGTGAAGTGAGGGTGTAGGCCCTAATACCAAACCATTTATTGATTTCCAACATAGATCCTTTTGAGAGCCTTAAACACCTAAAACCAACCATAGACTTCCTTCTAGTATCTGTTCTATAAACCAATTTCTTCTTCACACTTTCTAACTAAGGCATAAGCTAAAAGTGAGATAAAAGGTACCCTAAGGATTTAAACACACTCTAATTTATGTTATGATTGCCTTGATATCTTTTTCTTTTTTTTTTGTGCTTTATGTTTGATTTGTGATCTTTCTTTTGTTTCTTTCTATTTCTCACATGGTCTTTATTATACAACATTTAAGAAATCAAACCAACCAAGATCCACCTTCCTCTTCTTCTTTCTCCATAGAGTATACCTCAGATGTTGAGGGTTTTCCCCATCCTTGTACCCCCTACCATGCCTTGGATATTTTCCCAAGGTGATGTGGATTTTGCCACTTTCCTTGGAAATAACCCCATGGCCCATAAACATTATCTCAACACATTATCTCACCTCACCATTTCTTTAGTTCCTCCTAGTGATCCACCTTATGGGATGCCTCCCCATCTTCTGGTTGCCACTAGCTCTACCCAACCTATGACCACTCAAGAATCTTCCTCCATAAATAATCCACCTACTACCTCCACCCAAACCCAATCAAACAACCCAACCAATAACCAAACACTCCCTACACCAACCTAAAACTCCTCCAAAATAGGGTAAACCTTACCTTTAGTTATATATACTCCACCCATCATGGGGATATCTTCTACCCATATTTCTACCATTCCCCTTGTCACTACCAACCCACCAATCTCTACCTCACTTTAAAGTGTGGTGTTTTCTATACCTTCCACCTATCAGTACAAGAGTCACCACTCACCCCTAACCAACTAACCATAACATACCTATAACCCAATCTTTTTCAATTACCCAATCTACCAATTCAATCATATCTCCCAACCAAACCACATCAACCCCTCAATAAATATCTATGACACCCTACCCATGCTATATTCTTAATCCACAAGCATACATTGTTACACCTTCTACCCAAACTTTTATGCCCATTAACCCTTATGTGGCATCATCCCAACCCTAAATAACCACATACCAACATGTGAAATCTTCTAAACCTTCTACCACTTATCCTTATATTTCATCCACCCAACCCCAACAAAAATTACCATACACTTATGGAACTACCCAACCCCAAATAGATTTGGTCAAAATGTTGATGGACAAAATGACCAACCTAGAGTCGTCTATCTCTAAGGATCACAACCTCCTATCTTATGACCAAATATGTAACAACCCTATTCACCCATCCATCCCTATCCAACCCTACCCTCCTCAATGGAAATTACCCAAATTTTCTAAATTTTAAAGCAAGGAGGACCCCCAACAACACTTGAGAGAATTTTGTCATTCTTACTACTTAATTACCTATGACAATGCTCTTTTCCTTCACACCTTTCCTTTGTGTTTATCTGGACTAGCATTAGATTGGTATATTTCCCTCACTAAGCACTCCATCTTTTCCTTTTCCTAACTTTCCCAAACCTTTTTAAACCACTTCTTAATCAATATATCTAAGGTCTCCATCACTAACCTCTACTCCATTAGGTAATTTGATGATGAATCAATTACCGATTTCATATCATGATGGAGAGGCCTTATAAACTATCTCTCTTTCTCTTTTCTACAACTTGAGTTGATCAAACTTTTCTCTCAGGCTTGTACCAAACATATCGCCCCCACTCCATAGGTTCAAACTTTCAAAACCTTTAACGAGGCTTTCACTATGGCATGAAAACTATAAATTAGAGCCATTGATGAGGGGAAATTGAAACTAAGAAATAAAAACTCTAGATTCAAATCTAATGACCCTTCCCCATCCAAAACCACCAACCAATCTAACTACCCCAACACCAAACCAAAGGCTTCCATAAGCATGATTGTCCTTAAAACCACTCCACCTCTAATTATCAACCAACCCAGCCAAACTAACCCCTCTAACTCCTCTAATTAACCAACCTAAAATCAAAATTAGACTACCCCAAAATAATACACTCTGCTAGGAGAGTCATATGCTTTAGTTTTTGACAAGTACTCAAAGCCAAAATCATAAAACTTCCCCACATCAAACTTCCTCTACAATTTGATGCTTCTCGCCCTATGCTTGGTTAGGACAACAAGAATGACCTATGTGATTTCCACCATGTCATTATAAATGACATTATTAGGTGTAACACCTTCAATACCATTGTCCAAAACTTGATTGATAAAGGAGAACTTACATTGGACAATCCCAATGCACCCCTAAATCAGTTACTCGATATCTTTTGATAGCCTTTTCCCAATCATGCCCCTTCTACCAACCATGATGACAATAAACCATAATATATCACATTCATGAGGTCCATACGGTCAATGTTATTATTAAGGAACCTATCATTGAGGAAACCACTACCTCAACCACCTTTTCCTCTGTTCCACCTATTAAAATAGTGGAATCACATTCCTTTAGACACCCAAATAAAGGAATAAACTACCTCCTCTTCTTCACTTGATGAGATAATAGACTTACCTACCTCTTCTTTGATAGAAATACAAAAGTAGGAAAACATTGTCATCATATCTTCCTCTCCCATCATGGAATCACCCATGCTCTCTTTGGAAACCATTCCATAAGAAGATATCACTTTACCTACTCCATCCATGGAAGAAACATCCTCCCTATTCTTGCAACTCTCATCAAGGATAAGGGTGGAGAAACCACTCCCTCACTTCAACGTATGGGCCTAATTTTTGAATCTGATGCCCAAGTAATCAAACCAATATACAAATCCTTCTCTAGATTAGTCTAAGGCCTAAAATTCTCCTTTCAACCCAATTTGGATTAAGCCACCTTTTAACAGCATCTCGGGATCCCCTTTCAAAACAAACATGAACCTTAAACTTCACTTTCATCCACCCTTAAACCTATCATCACCTCAAACCCTTTGTCAAACACCTCTCTCTCCAAAACTATGTAAGAACCATCCAAACCATCTCCATCCAAAATTATCAAATCACTTACACCTATTTAATCAAACCTATCAAAAACCTAGGGATACTTCCTACTCCTAGGCACACCCACCCATCTTTGAAGTTATATTTAAACCCATCTATTCCACCAAAGACAACCTTAACCAAACCAAAGAAGAAGGCAAAACCACACAAACTCCCACTTAGAACCAAAATCATGCCACCCCCTTCTCTTACCTTCCATCTTGGGACCCCATCCTTCTTCCATCCTGGGGTCTTATCCTTTTATCAAAAAGGCCAACCCTCCCAAAATTCCCCAAACTAAACTTCCTCCTTTTATCCAAACTTTACCTATCCCCTTGAAAACATCAGCCTCCCCATCATTTTTGTCTAAACTATATACCTGTACCTTCCCATTTATCTCCAAACCTTCATCATCTCAATCATCAACCTCCAAATCTTTTACCTTTAAGGCCTCCACCTTAAAACATTCCAACACCAAACAACCCTAATCAAACCCACCTACCAAAACCCTCTTACCAGCCACACCTTCCATAGTGAAGCCTACTTCTAAGAAGGATCCCACCCAAAAAACCAAAATCCCATCACCTTCAACACCTTTACTCAAATATTATTCAATCATTTTACAAAGGTTATTAAAAAATTATTCCTTAATACTACCACCTATTAGACCCTTTGAACCTTCAAGTCCCAAATCATCTTTGATCAATGATAATTTAATCTACTCATACCATAGGATACTTGGGCACGACATAGAAAACTATAAAGATCTTTAAGCACTTGTCCATAACTTGTGGGATGAGTATGATCTATAATTTTATGAACCTCTCTTAGTCCCATTATCAACCCAACCACAAAACCAACCTATCCAAAACTTACCCACTCCCCCACTCTCACCCAAGAGTGAGGAGGAATCAAAGTAGCCTTCTAGGTTGATGCTTCCCCTCATCGACACTATCCTTATGGTTATCTGATCTTGGGCCCAACAAAAGGATAAGGGTAAGTAAAAAGTTTCCATTCCATATCCATATCCATATCCTTCCATCCCTTAACCTTTCAACTTAACTCAAACACATTCACCTTCACCTTCACCAAAACCCAAAATATCCATTTTGGGTGCCCCTACCTCCAACCCTTCTGAATCTATCTAGTGAGTAGTTTTGAAATAGCTTCACCAAACACCGATGAAGATGAGCCTATAATAACTAATCAATACCTCTCCCCATCATTTCCTATCATTAATATAGGCCCTAAAATATATATAGGTCCAACCTAAATACCCTCAACCTTTTACATCCTTTATTGGAACCCTTTGACTTTCTACCCTTATCAAATTTAAGGATTCAAAAATATATTTTATTCATCCTAAAGATCATGATCCTCCTATATTCATCATAACATACATCAATCAAACCCACATAAAAAGGGTGATGATTAATGGGGGAGCTAGTATTAACATTATCTCCTCCCATGCTTATGACCAACTCCAGTTCACAAACAACATCATGTCAAAAAAATCAATAATCCTTTGTTCCTTTAATGATACTATGGCCACAACCTTAAGAATAATCATCCTCTCATCTAATTGGGACCTCACATGCTTACCTAGCTCTTTTACATTATATAAGGTGAGTTCTAATACAATGTCTTACATGGATGCCCTTGTATTTGTGACATGATTTGTATCCCATCCACCTTACATCGATGTGTCAAGTTAAAACATGAAGGTCAAGGCATCACCATATAAGTTGACCCTAATCCTTTCTCATATTTCAACATGATATATGGACCTAATAACATTATTCTTCCTCACTAATCTATCTTACCACCAACCAACAAAAACTCTGCCCCTACCATTTATGAAGCTTCAACTAGCTCATCTATCCCTTCTTAGATCCATAGAGAGGACCCCTTGGAACATACATTCCAATGTCTTTCACTGGGAGAGTATCATCTTTTGTCCTTAGATGCCTTCCCTACTCCTCAAGAGTAGGTAACCTTGACCATAATCCTAATTATGATCCCAATATTAGAACCATCATTCCTTTTATGCTCCCTAACCAACAAACCAATTTCATTTATGGGGGACTTGATCATCTACTTCTCACTCCCTCCATTGCCTCTTCTATTTGACCATTCACCTCTAATTTCTCTTATTTATATAAACTAAAATTTACCAAATTATACCTTCATAAGTGTACCTAAAAGGGATTTGTCCTTGGTCATTATGAATATGTACCACATGAGTTACCTTTGATCAAAACCCATAAACCTCATGAACTATTTGGCCTTGAGTTCATACCACTAAAAGAGCTCACTGATTCACCCAAACCCATTGCCACCATTGAGGAAGACATCCCATCCTCACCAACCCCATCTCCTTCAAATTTTGAGAATTTTTAAACTATCCCTTCTAACTTTTTTTTAGTCAATACTATTACTTTGATCCCCCTAACCTATCAAAAGGATGACCAAACTAAAACCTTTCCTCTGATTCATCTTGAAATGGTAGAAAATGATATTCCTACCATCTACACCATCTAATTTCTAGATGATGATTCTATTCTCACTTATATTATTGCAAGGGATTATTTTATCAATAAATCCCTCCCTCTTAAAAACCAAACCATGTTGAACAAATCCACTATAGATGTCAGTATGGGTACTCAGGATAACACTCGCATTATAAAGATTGGTCAATCCCTAGATTCCTTGGAGTAACAAGATTACCCTTCCTTCTTGCATGACTATAGCATAACATTTTCTTGTTCCTATCAAGATATGCCTAGAAGCAACCCTTCCATTACTCTCCATAACATTGTCATCCATCTTGATTCTAAGATGGTTAGGAAAAAGCTTTATAGGATGCGCCCTCATATTTTCCTTCTAGTCAAAGAAGAACTTCAACACCTCTTATCTATCAATATCATATAACCCATTGACTATCCCCAATGGTGTTTCAACATCATCTACATTACCAAACCCATATGGGGACTTCACCTCCATATCAACTTTTGTGACCTCAACCTTGCTTGTCCAAAGGATGACTTCCCTTTGCCTAGCATCGACCAATGTGTCAATCTTATAATTGGCCATAGATGTTATCTATCATAGATGGTTTCTAAAGATATAATAAGATCTTTATTTCCCTTGAATATCATTATAAAACTTATTTCATCACCCCTTGGGAAACTTTCTATTACAGGGTCATGCCATTTGGTTTGAATAATGTTGGGGCAACCTACCAGTGTGTAGTGACCTACATCTTCCATGATCTCATTCACAAAATCATAGAGGAATATTTAGATGTTCTATTTGGTAAATCCAAATATTATAAGGATAATTTATAAATTCTCAAAATTATCTTTGAATGCCTAATCCATTTTCATGTCTGACTCAAACCCAAAAAATGTATTTTTGGGGTTCTATTTGGAAATATTCTTGGCTTTATAATCTCTCTCTAAAGAATCAAAGTAGACCATACCAAAGTCAAATAAATCCTTGACATGCCACCTCTAACCCATCTTAATCAACTATGCATCCTATATGGCAAGCTCTAATCCATCCATCACTTCATCTCTCAGTTATCAGATAGATGTCAACCCTTTCACCATCTTCTCAAGAAAGATGCATCTTTTAAGTGGACTAAGGAATGTCAACAGGTCTTTGATTCACTCAAAGAGTACCTTATTTATTTACCTATTCTTATCCACATAAATAGGACCAATCCTTATACCTTTATATCTCTACCATTGACCATTCCTTAGGGGCAATGCTCACTCACCATGATGAACACAATAAAGAGCATGTTTTCTACTATATAAGTCAAACACTTATAGAGTATGAGACTCGATACACCTATACAGAGAAACTTTGCCTCAACTTAGTCTTTATGGCTTCCAAACTTCATCATTACCTCCTCAATAATAAAACCTTTGTTATCACCAACACCAACCCACTCAAGTACATGCACTCTAGACCATACCAAAATAAGCATATGGCTAAGTGGCTCATGCTCCTAGCTAAGTTTAACCTTGAGTTATTCTAGAAAAATTTAATTAAATGGAAATTAATCACTAATAAATTTACCAAATCTCATTTTCCATACAACCAACCACTTCCTCTTGTGTTTCCATATGAGTCCATCACAACTCTTTCCCAAAAGGACATCACTTTCCAAATGACCATGTTTTTTTATGGCTCAAAATGCTAACACGGTTGGGGTGTTAGATTTTTTCTCATTCCCCTTGATGGCAAGCCTCTTTCTCCCTTTTAAACTTTATTTTAAGTGTACCAATAATATGGTTGATTATGAAGCCCTAGTAATAGGTCTCTAAACCACTCTAGCCTTGGGAGTTAAAATGATCAATTTCTTTAGTGATTCCCAACTTGTGGTCAACTAGATCAATAGATCCTACCAATGTAATAATGATGTCTTTCAAAAGTAAAAATAACTATTAAATGTACTCATATCATCATTTGATCATTACCTTATCCAATCTATTCCATGATCTACCAACAAGTTCATAGATACAATAGCTTTCTTTACTTCCCAGATCCCATCTCAGCCTTCTAATTCCAAGCTCTTTGTCAACATTAATCATTTTATCACACCTTATTATATCCAATATTACCTCCCTACCATTTTTAGTGTGGAGTAATCTCCATCAAACATTTGGTATTAGCAAACCTTTAACTACCTCAACCTTAGCATCAGTCTTCCCAACCTCTCTAGGAATGCCTAAAGAGCCTTTGTTTAGAGTACCTCTCATTATATCATACTATGGAGAGTCCTTTAAAAATGTGGTTTTGATATCCTCCTTATCCATTTTTATGTAGCCATGAATATTCCCATGCTATCAAAGAAGTGCATGATAGAATCTATAGGGGACACTTTATTGGTCTAGATATCGCTAAACGTATCCTTTACCTTGGCTACTATTGGCCCACCCTTAACCAAGACAATTGAAATTATGTGAAAAAGTGTGTTAAATGTCAATAGCATGCAAATTTACATCATTAACTAACACATGGCCTTCAAGTATCCAAGGACTTTTGGCCCTTCTCATAATGGGGATTATATCTCATTAGGGAAAGCAATCCTCATTCCTCATATTGGCACCACTCCATCATCACCATCAAGTATTTCACATGGTAGGTGGAGGTTATTCCTCTCATCTTGACCAAAGATGACAAGATATTCAACTTCATCAATCATCATATCATTTTTCATATTGGTGTTATTTATAAGATCATCATTGATAATGGCAAATCTTTCAAAAATAAATAAGTCCAAGGTCTTTGTGATGTATTTGGCATCAAGTTAATATTTTCCTTGCCTTACTATCCACAAGTAAATGGATATGTGGAAGCCTCTAACAAAACCCTCAATAAGATGTTAACCAAAGTGGTTAATGTTTCTAGTCAAGATTGTCACTTGCACATCCCCTTCACTTTATGGGCCTATTTCACTAGCATTTAAAGCTCTATGGGTGCTACCCCTTTCTCTCTAGTCTTTAGAGTAGATGTGGTTTTGCCTCTCAAAGTATAGATTCCCTCTCTTAACATATCCTTTCAAGACATCATTTCTGAGAGTGGTTATCATCAATATCATCTAGCATGACTTCAGCTACTTGATGAATGTCGACTAGCAACACTTAACCACCTTCATGCCTATCAAGAATGAATTAAGCATGATTATAACAAATACCTGAAAGAATGAGAATTCAACATTGAATATCTCATCCTAAAGTTAAAGAAACATGTGACCAATATGAATAAAAGCAAGTGAGGTCAATTTGTTTTCAATTGGCTTGGAACCTACATCATAACCCACATGTATGGATCAAAAGCTTATCATTCATCCTCTCTTGAAGGCAAACTAGAATTTGAGCCTCTTAATTCTTTGCATTTGCACCCTTTATTTTTTGAAATAAGGATTAAAATCACCTTTGTATCTAAATTAATCTCATCCCTTTATTTATAATATTTTCACATCCCTCACACCTTCATCTTATCCCTTTGAGTACAATTGATTATAACATAGAATAATGTGATTAACTATCACAATCATAGCCTAATCTTAAATATGGGTACCATAGCTCTACCCATGACATGGTTCTCATGGATACTATTCATCCTTAATCAGATGGAATCCCATGGTCATTGTCTATCAAAACCACCCCTTTCACTTATCATTAACTTCTTGTGCTCTAAGTTTTGCCCTCATAAAGGTAAACCTCTAAGCCTAAATAGATTTGTTCATGTCTAACCTAGCATCAAAACAATTTGGCATACCAAAATATCACTTGGGTCAAATATCTCTATCATGTAGACTATTCCTTTGAAGGACATCTACCTAAAATTTAAAAATTACTTAAAATATAGACTGCTCCCTTGAAGGATAGCTACCAAAATCAACAAATACAAAACTTAGACCACCCCACTAGAAGGATGGCTAAGTAAAATTTTGTTAAAGTAATCACTTGAATCTTCCTGCATTGATTAACTTCACAAACCTATCAAAACAAAGTAATAAAGGACCCTATATCAAAATCAAAAAAAGTTATCCCAAGAAAACGGCAATCAGCTTTCATACATAGCATTAGTAGACTTCCTCCATCGATCAGTCTACATCTTGCATTAAAACATGGAATCATTTATTATGGTTCTTAGGTCACCTAAAAAAATGGAAAAATAACTCATAAGAAGGTTACACGCCCCTTCACATCACCTATCACCTATCTCCCCTTTATACCATCTACAAATCAAGGGACTTTGAGCTTACTTGACACAATGTGATCAAGACACCTTTTTATCAACCAACGCATGCTAATGCAAAGCATTAAAATGGTTTATGTTCATTAATCCAATCTAAATTAGGTTTTATTTTTTCCTTATGAACAAAGGAGCATTGTTCCATTTTCTTATCCTCTCATAATTGGTTCATGTATTCACTAGGATGTACATCTCATGATCTTCATTTATTTTCCCACATCAAGTTTGTTATCTAACTTACTTTATGTGATATCATTAAAAAAATAACTATAAATTATAACAACACCATCAACATCATTAAAACATCATATCTATAACCATAATAAACCACATAAAAAAAAACTACATAATAATAACTATAAACCGTAACATCACCACATCATACCCATATATAAAACTATGATCATAATCATAAACAACATCACATCCATGATCATAACCATAATCAAAACATTATCACTATCATAATCAACAAAATAAATTACATCATCTCCTCATAACATAATAACCATGTATAGAATAATAACCATAACAATACCATAAACATCATAAGAATAATCCAAGCATCATAACCATATGCATAAAACAAAGCACCATCATAATCATGTATAACCATCAACATCATCCATAATCATCACATGCATAAGATAGTGAGTCTACATCTCATAAGCATAATCATAAGCATAAATGTAAAAACATGAACCATGAACCATAAAATCAAATCTATATATCATCATATACATCATGTTTCATCAAAATAAATAGTACATATAATTATGTGCATCTCTCTCTCTCAAAAATATACATCTCACTACATCAGCTCATAGGTTGGTATCAAAATCATATACATCTATACATATCATATCTTAAAACTATGACCTTAGGGCACCACTACCATTGGCCCCTCTTGTGGCAGTGCTTCCATCTACTGCCTTCCCTTTGAGGTGCCTACTTTTCCACCCATAGAAATGGCCCACTAACTCAGAGTCATTACACCTACACCACCTACCAAGATGGCTCTATACTCACCCCATCGAGGCTATTATGGATATTGTATCAAAACTATGGCCTCATAATAGTGTAAATCCTCACTAATGGCTAAGTACCATGCCATATATATACTACCTAGAGGTCTTATTGGTGTTAAAGCTACTCCTCCTCTCTGTCTTAGAGTGTCCCTCTCTTGGGTCACCAAGCCTAGTGAAGTCTTGGCTTAGTCCTTCTCCCCCATCATAGTGGAAACTTGACCCTATAATGTTATAACTTGGCCTTGAAATATGGCCACTTTCCCCTATAAATCTATTATTTATGCCTACACAATAGCTAGCACTGCTCCTCCCTATCCATCAGGGCCACTTTCGTGTACTTGTACCTATAGACCCCCACTAGTTGGGTCCACATCTATGGGTTACCTATCCCCATCATCCCATCCAAAATATGTAGATGCATAGATGGATTGATACCACATCACATAGCCATTAACATAACCTTCATCATTTATCTCTACTCCTACAAGCAACTCCTTGTGATCAAAAACCACCTCCACTAGTTGTGGCACTGGAAGCAAAAACTTAGCATCCTCCTACCTGTACTTTAAGAATTGACCTAGAATCCCTTATATCAAGCCAAACTTCTTGTGAACCATGTTAAAAGGGATGAGCTCAGTCTCACCCTCTTTCCTCCCAAAAATCAACCTATAGCTCTGCATCGATAAAATATGATGAGTATAGTGGGCCCACTTTGGGAAGTTGACATATGGTCTCCAAACTACATATCTAACCATTAGGGCATCTAATGCCCCCTAAACTAGTTAATATCCCTCACACCTCTTCTATCTCTTATTAGTGCATAATCACTCCTTCACTATATTAATCCTACCCTAAATTCCATCTGGGCATATCCCTCCCATGGTAACCCCATTAATCTCAAAACCTAAATATGCTCATAGGCCCAACAATGAATCACAAACCCCATGTTGATTCCATATATCCAGTGAGCTCTAAACCCCCATAATTCCATATATATCTAAACTAACAAAATAGGTGCCCACCCAAAAACTATTTGACAAAGAAACATCTCCACCAAAATTCCTAAAATTAGATATAGAAACTACCTACTACTTGAATATAGCAATGATAAGTAGGAGACTACCATAATCATCAATCACCTATCATCTTTGGCCCTCTGATACAATGGCTTATAATTTAACCCTTCAGTATGTCATCTAGCTAAGGCTTGACCCTCACCATTTAGGAGCTCCATAAGATCATCTCTATCCTCACTGTCAATATGATATATTGGCTTCCCCTAAATGGGAAACCATGTAATCCCATGTATATCCTCTAGTAGGATGGTCATCTCACCTGTTGATAGGAGAAAAGTGTTTGTGGCTAGATCCCATCTCTCGATGAGGACCACAATCATCACCATATCTCACATCACATGTTATAAGTGCATCATCACACTAAGGTTGACCTCCTCTATGTGTATCTAATAATCATTAATCATCCCTTGATGGATCTCTACAAAGATCTAAGGGACCTGACCCCTAGATCTGATCCCATGTCTACAACATTCATTAGAAAACACACTTAGTTTTTATATAAAATACTTTTCCCATGGACAATCTCCTTTTCATCTCATTCATCCTACCTAATGACACCTATTTTTTGCCATTCCAACTACATCAACATATTTTCCAAACCTACCTTACACCCAAGCTAAACTAGATCAACATATTCTTTTTTTACCTCTAGCCTTAACCATTTTCTCAAAAACATCTTACCACTAACCTTTACCATAAACTTTTTTATCAAAAGCATCTTACCCTTAACCCATTTTCCTTAACCTTTTATCTATAACACCTAACCCTTTGGTCGATCACCAATGGTCACTATGACCATCGATGGTCAACTACAACTACGGATTGTTGGGTATGACCATTGATATTCATTGTGTGTGACCATTAGTGATAAAAACCTAACCATACCCTACCCCAAAACCACTCAAATACCCATATATAACACCTAACTACCCTAATTTTGGCCTCTACCCTACCCCTAACCTACCTACCCCCCCCCCCCCACAATTTTTATTTTTACTTGTTAATTTTAACAAATCATAACCTAACCTAAAAATAGATCAAAACCCCAAATCAAAAACAAACTAACAAAATTCAACTAAAAAATGACCAAATCAACTTATCTTATCAATATAAGGTAGTACCTACCTCATTGCTTAACCATCATCAAGGAAGAATCCTAACTCTTACTACTTGGCCACATCCCCTTCCACCCTACATCTTAGGTCCCATGCTATATCAACACAACCCCAATTAACTAATTATCAACTAATCCCACCTTATCAGCATTCTCACACAAAATTCCAAGAATGCTAATATACACAAGAGTTAGAGAGTCAAAAAGCAAATACTGAAAATGATTTATATTTATAATTTTAAACCTCTAACCTTTTAGGGTTTCCTCATGACCATTGACAGTCAGGGTGACTATCGATGGTCAAAATTGGGACCCTTGACTGTCGATGGTCAAGAAACCCACTTTTCAAAAAAAATTGCACCAACACCTTAGTGCCCACTTTTAGATATTACCCTTCTCCACCAAAACAAAACCAACCTTCATATACCACCTTACTTGTAAACCAACTATGAACCATTAGATATTACATTCTTTACCCACCAACCAACCATGTTTACCTTGATGTTGGCCATTTTGGCCTAAACTATAGCATATTTTGTGATGACCTTACTTTGGTCCTTTTAACTGCACCAACCATCCTTGCCATGTTGACCATTCAAATTTAGACCACCTAGTTCACACCAAACCATTTTTTTTTCTTGGGAGAACTTCTTAAATTTAATACCTATGAAAACACTAACCCTATCTAGGATACTTGCATTTATGAGTGTACCCAACTACCATGCCTAAATGTTGTCATGCAGTCTACTTGTCACTTATCCTTCTAAGACCAACCTTTATTTTTACCAACTATGAAAACTTAGTATATGCATGATCTTGGCTATTAAAACTTATCACATTTTTTGTACATCTTATAATTTTAAATTCCCAACCTTTTATCACCAACCTTGTGACTCATCATAAACCACTTATCAAACCCACACTCAATTTGATTTTTCCTCATCCACTCCTAGTTTGAGGGGGACTACCTCCTCCCATACTTAGGGTAACCAAACTTTGACCCACAATCCATTTTTTTATAGCTTGTTGACATAAATTTCATAGCAAAAAGGGTAAATTGTAGACACTAGAATTCTACACATTATAGTTTTGAATGTTTAAACACCCCTATACCACTTTAGAACCCCGTTGGGACCAATTTGACCCTTTGACCCATAATCAAACCTAACCATGGTTAGTTTTACCAAATAACCAAACCCACATTTTTACCCCACTTAACCTTTAACACTTGACCATCGATGATCACCCTGACCATTGATGGCTAGATCCCTTCCCCATTTGAACAAAGACAATAGTAGTTGTGTATAAGCTAACACACCATAATTTAATATATCTACCTTACCCATTATTAACACATCATGATGCATCAAAATAAATAGCTTAACCTCATATGGAACCTTTTACCTCCATCTCTCTTTGCCTATAAAGTGAGGGGAGTAGGAGGTGAATAGGGATCCATAATCAAGCATTCTAGTACATAGGTAATTAATATATCAACTAGTAGGTCTTCCTTCCAACAATTTATAAACTAAAATAGAGACTAAAACCTCTAAAAAAATTTATATTGAGGTAGAGTACCATTACTCTACTAAAATTACTCCAAGATTAGCCATCAAGTAACAAATTAGGTAAATTTTGTATTATAGGTTTTATTTGTTTGGTTTCTGACTTCCACCCCCAAATTAGAACTTTATGCATCTTATCTCCTAACCCCAAAACCTTAACCAAATCCCAAACCAATTAATAACCCATCTTGTAATCTTTTCTTAAACTCCTTCAAAACCCACAAGAATCATTGACAGTCACTCTAACCACCAATGGTTACCTTCAACCACTGATGGACATCTAATCACTGATGATCAACATAACCACTGATAATCACCTTGAATGTCAATGGTCACTATGGTAATAAATAATATCAATTTATTTATACCTACCTAATCTCAACCAAATTCCACTTTAGGTATCCCTACCTATTCATAGAGATCCCACCTATTTTTTGAACCTAACCTGACCTATTTATCATTAGTATTAACTTGTTATTTACTATAATTAGTCTATTTCCTTTATCAAGCATTTATTTCTTCTTGTATTCTCTTTTAGTATTTTCTATCATTAGATGCAATTATTTCATCTTCATTTATTTCAACTTAACTATTTTAAGAGTTTGGATTGATAGCCTCCTAGTAAGCTCACACTTCTTGGATCTAGCTCATGCTAGGCAATCCACCTTACTCTCCATCTAACAACCCCTTTAGACGAGTTTTTTCTTATCTATAGGTCATCCTTCCCAAGATAAAGAGGAGCTCTTCACAATCATCTAGATCATGTGCACAAAAACAAATAGGTTCTTTTACCACACCCTTATTACTAGTTTCTTACTTATTTTAATAGAAATAAGTATAACTTGAGAGAAATAGAGTCAATCCAATGATAAAAAATGTTATCATTAATTCTCTTTCTTTGTTATCTTCTCTTTTTCACCTGTATAAGGCATTGCATGGTATTTTTTTCCTTCTCCACATGTGGAAATCACCATATACCATAACACTTATTAATGATTCCCTTATTTTTCATATTGATTTTGTCACAAATTGACAAGTCCTTAGTATTAAAACACCATCTAATTTCTAAAAATCATACTTATCCTCGTGAAGTTGACTCTCATGAAAAGATTAGAGTTCAAAATAAATCCTTTAAATTTGTCCTTAAATATAACATCATTTACTATCATGACTTTGAGGCAATGTTTCTCCAATGTGTTACTAAATATAATTTCCCTCCTTTTCTTGAGAAACAACATAGGATAATTTATGGTGGTCATTATAAGGGACACACTATAACTTGTAAATGCCTATGCATGGGTTACTATAGGCCCACACATGAGAAATATGCCATCATTTTTGTTAATAATTATAATTAATTTCCATTATATGATGATATTATTCATTCTCCTTCAATCAAACATCAAACACTTAAATCCTCTTGGCTATTCTCAGATGGATACTATATCTCATCAACAAGTTGCCTTAGTCATAATATGGCCATGTTTTCATAATCACTACCACTAAGTACTTTTCCAAGTGGGTAAAAGCTATACCTATTGTTAATGTTATAGGTATTTACATATAAAAATTTAGTCTTATCTAAATAATGTGTCACTTTAGTTTACACATACCATCATCTTTAACAATAGTGGGAATTTTGAAAATAAGGACATGAAGGATCTTTTCAAAAAAAATAAAATTACCCATAATTTTTCCACTCCTTATCATCCTCAGTGCAATGGTCAAGTTAAATTAATGAATAATATCATTAACTATTTATTTAAAAATACTATTATAAATTCTTGCACTAATCGGTATCTCAAGCTCTAACTTACATTTTGGGCTTACCACACTAGTATTCGTATTACCACTGAGGCAACTTTTATCTCTCTAGTCTATGGTTCTAAATACATATTGGCACTAGGTGTGGAGTTACTATCATTTCACATGTCTCTTAATGGTATTATCCCCAATTAAGATCTCCATAAATCCCATATTCACACTTTAGAGCTCCTTGATTAAAGATGCATGAGTTTTTTTTAGCACAATTGACAATACAAAATTCACATTGCTAAAAAACACAAAAAGAATTAAAAAATAGAAAACTTGATGTCAAAGATTTAGTTTTAAAATTGGATTACAACTATGATAAATAGTGTATATACACAAAAATGTGGTGGGGTCATTACTTTTTCAAATACATACTTGGACCTAGCATCTATAAATTGCAAACTAATGGACACATTTTCAAGTTTTCAAACACTAATCCAATCAATTAAAACTATCGCACAAGATATATTAAGTAAAATACAATAAACTCTAGTAAATAAAATATGCATATCACCAAATAGGGTGTTAATAAGTGCCATGAATTGTAAATTATTAATATTATTGTAAGGAAAGAGAAGGATAAATAAGTTAGACTATTTTTGATGTATATTCCTAGCTTGTCTTTTAATATTTTATGTGTCACATGGTTATGTTTGATATGTTGTCATTATTTACTTTATGTGTGATATGTTTTCCTATATTTTCTCTATCTACTCTATGCATGACATTTCTTATTGTGCTTGATATGCTTACTCTATGTTTAATTATTTAATAATTATTTTGATTTATAATTAAATTATATAACCCACTAAAATATTGAAATAATGATTTAGATTATAGAATATACAAAATAAAAATGTAAAATATAGAAACTAAAAATACCTATAAATAGTAACTTTTGATAAATTTTCAAACCTAGATTGGATTTGACTTTTTGCTAACCATGTAGGCAGATCAATGATGAAAAATTATTTGGGGGAATTTGGGAAATACATCACATATGAAAAAATAATTTTGTGAAATATTATGATGGGTAGGTGTGCACTATGAACTTGTTTGTTGATTGTAGTCATGTCTATGTTGACTATGCACAACATTTTCCTATTTGAGCACATGCAATTGCTAAAAGTACATTGTTAATTATTTGTGGGTGTTGATGTGACACATAAAATTACATCAAATCTTAGACCTTAATTCCTTCACATAAAACAAATAGATATCAAATGTAAAAGGGGGGAATCAAGCAGGGATAATAGTTAATTTATTCTCATCAAATGTCATGTAATCTAAGTGTTGACTACAAAGTCTAAAGGGACCTTAGGATGATGTAGTTCTCCCTCCTAGAATGAGTGTGAATAATGATATTTTGATATATGGATGCAATTAATAAATTTAATTTAACATTTGATAATGAATGCCTTTGAATTATGATAAAATTACTTGAAAATTTACCTAAGATTATTAGAATAAATCAAATTTTGAATTAGAAAGATTAGTGCTCTTTTGTTCAATGTGAAATATAATTTCTAAATGTGTATTGAATGACCTTGATGTGGTTATATAGTGTCAAATTTTAAATATTTATATTAATTAAATTTTTAATAAGTGTATGAGGGATAATATGAAATGTATCAAATTTGAAAAGTTATCGTTAGAGTGCAAGAGATGAGGCAACACTAGTGAACAAGGGTGATTAATGGCCCTATCTAACTTAGTGTAGTCTTATCCCTGAAGATCATATACTATTAAAACCTAGTTGACAATAGTTTGTATGCAAAATAGAGATGTATGAATGATGTTTTCAATATTTTTAGGACATTGAGTAGAATATTTAAGGATCACATAGAGATTATAAGTTAACAAAATGATGAATAGGATAAGCTAAGGTAAATATGTAAATATTAGACATTTTCAAGTACTTAATGATTAAATTTGAATGTTTACATTTCCCCCCACCCTTTATTCTATTGATGATATGAATTTAAATTACTAGAGAAAATGAGATGTGAACCTAAGTGTGTACACACAATTTTTATTTTGATGTGAATAGTGATTTTGAAAGATGCGTCAATGCAATCCTACAATAATGTCATTGAAATAAGTTATTGTTCATATTTGAAAATTAAAAATTTAAAACTTGTAATTTGACATTTGAAAAGAGAGAAAGGAAATAATAAAAATGAAAGAGTATGTAATATAATTTCCATATAATTTGAAAATGGAAAAGTGTGTACCCCCTTGTTGAGGCACTTAGAAAAATGTTGAACCTATGATGAACTGAGAATGATCAAGTCTCAATTTTAAAACTAGTGAAAACTCCTCATTTGGAAATATTGTATGCTCCAACTCTCATTTGAATGTGTAGAATGTTAAATAAAATAATTGAATGGGTGTGACCACCAAATGTGGCCCACTGAAATGTAACCATAGACTTTAAGTGTCACTAGACTCAAATATGGTATGAAAATATGTGGAACCATCAACTATAGATAGCTAAAATGTAGCCATAGATGTTGAGTGTCACTAGACTCTAATTTGGCCTTTTTATAAAATAAAATAAATCACATTGTTGTAGATGTATTTAGATTCTATTTGAAACATTAATACCTTTAAAATTGAATTTTTTCTTGAAGAAACATAAACATGAATGAATATCAAGTTCTTTGTATTGATATTGAATTGATATAGAATGCCAATTGAACTTGTAGTTGTTTGACACCTGTAACTTGTAATTGAAACTATTTTTGCACATTTTGGTGCATATGAATCAAATGTATGTGAATTTTTACTAAATTAAATATAGGAATGAGTGCACATGCATGTCATATGCCTGCATAATCTAAAAAAAATGAAATATACTATAATTATAAAAACTTTATAATGTCATAAATATTAAATTTGTTGCTTATGATAACTTAGATTCTCAAGATAAGCCCATTGTTATGCCCCCTTATGAGATGACAGATGTAGCTTGAAAGTCATGTGTCTCAAAATATAACTTATAAAATATGTGAAATATATAATTGTATAGTAACATATAAATATTTTAATTGTATTACATCGATATTGAATATAGTAATGAGTTGCATGTGAAACGTGTGTTAGTTTTATATAACATTGAGACACATAATCATATGCATTATATGTATCATGGAACAAGAGTAAAAATATAAGTAATTCATGATATGAATCATGGAACCATATTAATGATAAATGAACATATAATTAATGTCACATCATGTCACATAACTAGCATATAATTTCACACATAAGGCCCAAATGCCACATACAAGGGACATGTGAATGTTGCATGAACACATGAGGTTAAGGGCCACACTCAAATGGCATGATGATGTTATATAATAAATAACATGTATATATTTCACACATAATTATAAGTGCCTAACATAATTATAAGGTATCAAATCAATAATTTTTAAAAGAAACATAAAGCAAATGAGAAAAGTCTAAATCAACCATATGTATCATTGCCATTATTAGCAAATAGCATATCCATGTAACACACTTAAAATTATGAGTGATTATGTGTGTGTGTGTGTGTAAGAATGTTTACACAATTCTATACATCTAAAGATGAAAACCCAACAAAATCAGCTAGAAAGGCCATAATTCAAAATATGTAAAACAATACCAATAATAGGAAATGTTATTATAATATAAAAAGCCATAAAATAGTGGCACCAATAAAAAAGAAATAGTGGCAATAAAAAATGCCAAGTACCACCAAAAGTCATATAACTATATTTTTTATCATCATCACATTGCATTCCCTCATCCCTAAAACCATCAATAGGTCCCAAATGGCTAACCAAAAAAATATGTCCCTACTTGGTATGATCCATCGTTAGGCGTAAGTGTTCAATTTTCCTAAGTAGTTCCTTCATGTTAGATTATTTTACAAACTTCACCATTTCCTCAATATCTTTCATTTTCCCTTTCTCAATTAGTTTTTCAAGCTTCAGAGTAGTCTCACTAACAAAATCATTAATTATCTTAACATAACCCAGGTTTGATTCACTCCCAATACTAGGAATAATATTCTCACAACTATAAATATTATGCCCCAATGCAATAACATCACCATTAGGAGGCACACTAAATGGAGACTCAACTCTACTAGACACCACCCCCACCAAACTTAGACTCCTCATTATTGTACTCCTATAGGGAATAAAGCACCTCTCTATTAACATCTAGCTAGGCATCTATACCATTCTTATATAAGTCTGAATAAACCTGTACTCCTAACCTACTACAAGATCCTTATTTGTTCAAATTAGGCAACCTTCATGATATCCCATTCATATCTAGAAACATGTACTTCAATAATAGTGTTATGGTTGATTCTCTAGTTAGAAGGATGAGTCATTTTAGGTAACCTCCAGTGTCAAATAAGTAGTTAGAAGAGATTTTAATCATGCCAGTCCTTAGAAACATTTCTAACTTAGCTTGTGGAATATTAAGTTGTAAGTAGATCTTTAAGAAAATATTCAAGTGATAACTTCAACATTTAAGTTAGTAATCACCTTGGACTTATATTTAAAAGCATCAAAATTCCTTGGATTCCAAATGTACCATAGGATTTATGTACAAAACATGATAGAATTTATGAAAAAAATTATGGATCTTCTTTCTATAATATACATATCCAAAAGCAATATTGATCCACATAATTTCAAAACCAAATAGACAACTCTAAATTTTATTATAATTATTCCAAATTTTAGAAGGTGTTTAATAGTCTTTAAATCACCACAAGGTATATAATTAGGTTCACCAAATATAAGAATTGAAATTATAGAGCTAAAAACAAGCTTGTCATATTAAAACAACCACCTAAAACATGAATTTTTAGGTTCAAGTCAAGAGGCCCATATTATTTGAAATCCAAACATCCAACCATACAAGGGATCTTAAACATGCCACAAATGATTAAGGCTAAGGAAATGGATTTTAGAGAATAAATTTTATCATATAGAATATTAGAGGTGAATTCATTAAGAGGCAAACCACTAATCCATTTAATGTTATCTTAGAAATCACACTCCTAAAATATAATCACACATGTGGTCGATTGAAGAGCCTTAGTTATCTCAATGTAAGTCCTTCACTATAATGAAGGAAATTGAAATCCAGATTTAATTTCAGCCCAAAAATCCAAACCATTAAAATATAAAAGGTCCTTGAGGTTCTTTAGACCCTTGGAGAACCAAATAAAGGTCAAGCACCCTTTAATTAAAGATAGAGGCCTTCTATTAATAGTAAGGTTCCACAATAAATACCTATACCCATGGCACCTTGAACCAAATCCTTTGAACACCAAAGGAACAATAACTAAATTCTTCACCATTTCCCAATCCTTCCAAATATAGATAAAGATAGGCAAACCCATAATTTAAATCAAAAATGAGCCCACCAGTAGGTCAGAGATATGAAACCCTTTCCACTTTAACTTACCTTTAGGGAATCCCCTCAAAATATTATTCCTTATCAATACCTTTCAAGGTTCATCTCCTTTCAAATAATAAAGATCCATTTTATGGAAAGAGTAATACCTTAGAGCTTAATACCCTTCAAACCAATCCCCCCATAGTTTTGGGGGGAGCACATCAAATATTCCACACCACTACATGCCTTTTTATATTACCCTTTTCATCAAACTAGAGAAAATCTCAAATGAATTTTTACAAGAGATTAATATGGTAATTATTTAAAATCAAATATTAGGCATAGTAAATACTATATTAGGAAATCATTTTTTGGCAAACTTGAATTTTTTTGAGGAGTGAAATAATATGGCCCTACCATTTAACAATTTTATTATTAACTTTGACATATAACCAATCCAAAATATATTTTAAGGAGGATGATAAGGAAAATAGAATACCCAAGTATCTAACCAACTAATTTTGGAACCTTCCATACCCACCAAAACTCACCCAACCAATCTGATAGATTCCCCTCCAATCTCATCATGATAGATTCATGTAAGGTTACTCTAGAAATATAGCTAGAGTAATAAATATCAAGAATATTATCAACCTATTAAATTTTATCCTTATAAATCCTATTAAATATATTAGTTTCATAAAAAAAATTATGTTAATCATTTCATAATCATCATGTAATGAGATACCTCTAACTAGTGGACTGATAGTAGTACTTCTCAATAAATAGTGTAGGGATTTAGTTATAATAATAAACAAGGAGGGGGTAAGGGGGAATCCTTGTCTAATTTACCTCTGAATCTCAATAGAAACATTAATCTCTCCATTAATTTCAATGATAATAGAATCATCCTTGAATAGGACATTCACCATTCAGCAAAACCTATCTTGAAATTCAAAAGCTTTCAACATCAAATCAATAAATTTCCACTCAATTCTATCATAGGCATTTTCAAAGTCAAATAAAATAATACCAATATCTTGAATAAAGTATCGATCCTAATATATGCCTTACTATCTATAAATGAGGTTATCTTGGACATACCTACCTTTAACAAATCTAGTCTACGTTTATGAAATAATAATAGATAGAAGGGACGAAATTTTCCTAGGAAAAGTTTAGCAAGTTTTTATAAAATATATTTAAAAGAGTGATTGGCCTCAAATTATTAACCTAGGTTTCCAATCCATCTATAAGGATTATTTGGAAAAATCCTATGTTAATTTTAGGACCCAAAGATTTAGCCTTAATGGATTCCCTTTAAATATCAAGGCATTCAAGTGCAATTCATTCCTTGTTAGACTTATAAAACTCAAATGGAAACCATCAATTATTGATCCTTTATCATCTTTAAAATAATCAATTTTATCCTTTATCTCATCTAGGTAAACTTCACTATCAATAAAAATAGTTTATTCACTCTAAACTTTCTTAGGAATACATTTAGTACATATATCCCTATTAAGCTCAATTTGAAGATTCGAACCATCTGACGAGAAAAGATTGAGTAGAAAGAAAAAAAGATTTTTTCATTTTAATTATATCACTCCACACAAAACCACCACATTCAATCATACGTATCTTATTTCTACATTGATACACTTGAAATAATTTAAAAAATAACTTAGGGACTTTATCCCTTAGCTTGAGCCAATTTAATCTAGAATAAACTTGAACACCTCTATTAATATACATTTGGTGTTGTCTTATTTCATGCTTAATCACGAATAACTCATCAAGAAGGAAAGAATTAATAGGATGATCAGGCAAGGAATATTCAATGAGGATCAACTTTTCCTAGGTGATACAAGTATTTTTCCATCTCTTGGTTTTATGTTGGCCATAGGTCTAGGTAAATTTTTTACACAAATCCATACTTCTATTCCAATTTTTAATATTGGAGGATGAGTCCATTGTAAACTTATCATTATTACATGAAGAAAGTGTACCCCCTTTATAGTCAATATCCTTCAAGAGGGAGACATTGATTTTATAAATCCCTTTCCATTCAAAAGCACCAACTTATAGATCATTGTTAAGGAAAATAGTAATCTCAATGGGGTGATCTGAGATGGTGAAAGGGAGAACCTTTAAAAATTTACCTTTATAGAGTTATTATATTTTTCCTACTAAATTATAAACATGTTCTTATTGAATTATTATCTATCAATCCTAGAATACAACCTCATAAGATTAGCCTAGCTATTACATGAAGTAATCCAGATGTTTTTGTTGTCTTTTACCTTTGTTAAGAAGATAATATATCTTACAAATATACTTGAGATTCGAATAAAAAAAATATTACATTACCTTTCCATGCATGTGGCTCACCACCATGCTTATCCTATTTCTCTTCAACCATGTTAAAATCACCCCCACCATAATCTATGTGATTTATTTAAAGTTAGAAGCAAGCCAATTCCACAAATTAGCCCTTTCCCTATAATAATTTGGAACATATACATTTTAAATCCCAAAAGTCTAATTATCTCATTGGATGATAATCCAAATTGCTCTATGACATGGGAATGATTCATACTCATCCATAGACCCTCTCCACTTTAGATTAACTATAATTAAGGCTCTACCTTTCCCATTAGAATGGCATGTAGATAAAATGGAAGAATTTAACCAAATTAAATTGAGTGCAAATTCTAGCTTATACCCAACTACCTTAACTTCCTATCCTCCCTTCTAAATTTTCTAACAATAGGTCTACGATCAGGGGATTTCAAGCCCCTCACATTCTAGCTAACAATCTCCATATCAAAGGGAGATGGGCATCTACCTATGTAGACTAGAATCTTTAAAGATTTTATTGTTTTGATATAACCTTTTAAAACATTAAGGGACCTTATTCTCTTTATCTCTCTTCATAGTAACCTCAGCACCCCCTTGAGAATCCTTAGGGTGTTTTTCATCCTTCCTATAGGGAAAACCCAAAAAGTAGTCCAAATTCGATTTAGTTTTAAACCTTTTAACATTTTTCTTGGTCTTTCCACCTAGGATTTATATTTCATTCATTTCAATGGAACATCTCTTATACACATAATATTTTCAAAATTTATCAATTACTAATGATTTCTCTCTTGTAGGAACCCATCAAGTCTCAATCTCTTTGAGTTCACACCTTAAAGGGTTCATTGAGAAAGGGGTGGGAAAACCATTGGTGCTTCATATGATTCTTGTCCCTTATACTACCACTTTATATCTATACAACCATATCCTATACACTTCCCTAAGCTTTGCCTTCTCCCTTACACATTCCTACAAATAATTCACCACCTTAGTTAGACCTTACCTAACCCAAAAACCCTTTTTGACATTTACCAAACAATATCATCTTGAGCTGACCCTATATTCAAATTAATATTAGCACGTTATGGGTCTAGGTCAGTGTTGGCTGACCTAGACTAAGACATAACTTGATTTTATCAATTAATGATACAAAGTCAAATTGGGATGACTCTTTTGAGTAAACTTTTGAAAATATTTAGGGTTAGATCCAACTATTTATACACATTAATTTCATCATTTCTTAGAGATATAGGAGTTAATTATTAATTTATACATATTTACAATCTATTATTCAACCATTCAACTTGAGGAGTTATTTACTTAGGGTTTTACACTTTGAGGGAAGAAATTTGTCTTGTGAAAGCTTGAGATTCATTAGGAGTTCCATGTATATAGTCCATGATCCATTCTTAGCTTATTAAATAATAAATAACAACCTATTGTGAAGCACCTTTGGCTAAGGGAGAGATTGAGTCTCAATGATTTCATCTCCAAGGTAAGTATCTCTAACTTTACCCCTCTATTTGAGTATATATAAGTAGCATAAGTAATGGATTTTGAATGTATTTCTCTCTCCATGCCTTAGGTCTATATCTATACATAATTTAATTATAATTATTCTATGTATGTTTAATTTCATGTTTATCACCCCCATTTTGTGCCACAAGTTTTGGTGAGCAATAGATTAGATTTTACTTTGCTTTACATATACTTTGTGAATATGAAAACATAGGACCTAGTTAGGGTTATTGCATGGTGTTTCTTGACTAGAGGTTTTGGAACCCTCTTTAGTGATTTTATTATGATAACAGACCCCTTGTTTAGGTTTAGAGGATTCATTTTGGTCATGACCCTGAATGTTTAAATACATCAACAAATAGAAGTGTAAGTAGGATTTATCTTCTTCAAGGTAAGATTGATTAATAGGTCAGTTGCATTTTCCTTTATATACATTCTAGTAAACCCAATGTGAATCAAATCCTTGTAGGTTTTATTTAACACATTCATTTTATTATCATATTATGTATTTATTTATTTTTAGTATTGTATCAAACATGTTGATACAATCTAACATTCGATATGAAAGTTTGACATAGTCACTCCAAAATAATTTTATTTTATCTGTGGTCTTTTTCAAATATAGGTGACTAGATTGATCAAGTCAACATAGTCTCATTCTTCAATCACATAATTTCATACTTCATTGACATAGTTGAATCTATTCTTAGTTCTCTTTTTTAGCATATAATTTTGTGGACATAATTGATCCAGTCGACTCTATTTGCAAAAAATTTAGCATGCAAGTTTTGCAAACATAGTCAATCCAGTCAATTCTATTTGTCTAATATTTAATCATCACTTGAGTAACATAGCATAAATTTTCAAACTAAGAATCTTTAAAACTACCAAGGTTCATTATTCCCTTCTCTAGTATTTCTATTTTTCATTTACATTATTATTTTCATGAGTTTGTAGTCTATAAAACTATAACCCTATAGCAAATTAGGTCGAGTAGCTTGACACAATTATGCAGTATGTCTTCTCTCTAGATGACATGGTCAACCTATTTGACTATGTTCTTCCATATCTTGATTTTGTATAATAGTAGTGAACCTATCGACTTTATTATATATTTTTTGCATACATTGTTACTTGAACTAACTTTGTACTCTTAATAGTCAAATGAATTAACCTATTTAGCTAGAAATTAATTCATTTTCCATTTCAATTGTTTGTATGCTTAGATTAAAAAACATAGATTAATTATATGGTTTTTAAATTTACTAATTTAGTCACACTTTTTTTTTCTTTTGCATTCAACATTTTTCTTCTAAAGGTCTACCTACTTGGATTTCATCACCAAGGGGAAAATCAACTTGGTTTTCTATCCAAGTATAAACATGTGGTTGATGGCATATATTACAAAATCACCTGACACCCTTATCATTGTTAGATTATGAAGTGAGGGGGTAGGCCCCAATACCAAGCTAGTACTATCACCAATACAAATCTGTTTTAGCCTAAACTACCTAAAACTATCCATAGATTACTTTCTAACTCCTTATTACAACCAACTCCCCATCACATTAATTTTAAAATTTATTATAAATTAACAACATTTAGGAATGACCAATAGTTATCATTTACATTCAATTTTTGTTTCTTGTTCTTTGATCATTTTATTTTGTATTAAAAAACTTGCACTAGCCAACGTTAGTGCAAGGTTTGTGTTGTGTGCTCCAATTAGATCAAATGACATTGATCTAATTAATTTTGTGTTTTAGTTTATTTTTTTATCTATTATCTTTGAAAAAAATCCTTATTTTTGGAACACTTTCCTTGTTGATATAGTCTCTTACAAACTGTTAGTCTTACTTACCATTAGTACACAGTTGCCCTATATGACTATGTATATTTTCAAATTATTTAGTTTTTCCTTTTAGAGTAAAAAATCAACACATATGAGTATGTATCCTTTTGTCTTGTTTTATTTTTACCATTTTTATAACACAATTGATTAGTTTGAGTATGTCATTTGCATCCTAATGTGTGGACCTCTTCCATAGACTCTTTTACCTAGTTGACTTTGTACCTATTGCCTGATATTATTTTGTGTTTATTTGATTCTACCCCTATTTTTCCTCCTTGTTTCCTTATTTCATATTATGCCTTCAATAATCATGAAATCTACTATCAAAATATTTTTTGACAACTTTAATCCATTTATATGTTATACAGGATGTGCTTTTCTTCCTTCTTTCACTACCCAAGAGGATTTTCTCTCTTAGAGCACCTTTTTTTATCCCTTATCTTTTGATTATAACATGGTTCAAATCAATCCAATATATGAGATTTGTAGATCAAGATAATTCTCACCTTTAAACATCTTACCATACTATGGGGTAAATTAACACAAGCCTAACAAATAACCCCATAAGAAACCTTCTTAACACTAACAACTGACATCCTACCAATCTTCCACTTAGTAACCCTCCCCCTAATACTAATTCAGGGAATTCCACTACCAAAAACAACCCACTAATTGATACAACTCAAATTCTTGCACAAATAGTGCAATAAATTAACATCTTGTAAATATATAACATCTCTCAAATGATGCAACTACAACATCATTTGATAAACATGGCTAATTAGCCTCCTATTCTTCTTCCCAAAAAAATTAAAATTTCATCCCTCTGACTCTTCAAGATGTCATGAGAAATGTTATTCCCTAACCTATCATGCACAATAAGATGCCTCAACACATTCAAAATAAACTTTAGCCCCTTTCATTATATCTATTGATATTGGAAATATATCTCCAACTATTAAATATGATGGGACTAAATACCCCACCTCTTTTCTCAAGGAATTTGGTAATCTTTATAAATAATAGATCCAAACTAATACCTTCACCACTACCAAAATTTTAATTAAAACCTTCACTAGTGATGTATTAAAATGGTATAACCAACTTCCCCAACATTTAATGGAAAATTAAGGATTTAGTCAGTCCTTTAGCTAAATAATTCCAACATAATGATCTTTCCAAAAATTATCTTAGTAATTTCATCAATGCTAAGTGATCCCCTATCGAATCAGCTCATGATTTTATCAAATGATGGGAGTCTTTGTCTCACAAAGCCAATCACAACATGACTGATGACAACTTATTTAAAATTTTCATCATAGCCTTAACACCTTCCCTCCAATAAAATGTTTGAACATTTATTCCCCAAATTTTAAATGATGCTCTCAACTAAGCTAAGCATCAAGAATTTATAATGAAATAATTTAAACCTAACACTAAAACCATCAATGGATCTATTTAGCATTTAACCAAAGAAATCATTGTTAATCCTCCTCAAACAAAATGAGGATTAGCCAAAATGGAAAATCCCCAACCTTCCCATATGATGATAATAATTCAACAAATGAAACAAATTTTAGCACCTTCTAAACCATTCATGTATCCTATAAATCCCCCTAAATGGTATGATCTTAACAATTTTTGTTGGTTTCATGCTGATATAAATCATTCCCATGAAACATGTTGTGGGCTTAAAAAATTTGCCATTTCTTTTATGTTAGGTTATTCATTCAATAATTATTCCATAATCAAACTACATCATCATGATTATGTTAATGCTTCTCAAAATAAACAATCTTTCAAATATTCTTCCTCTAACAATCCAAAAACTTTCTCTACATCTAACCCTCAATAATCAAACAAGGATACTTATGCGATTGACTCATATTATGATCAATATTATACAAATTCCCAATACATGAATGTGGCTAAGGTCAATTATAAATGCAAACCTACCAACAAATATCCCATCACAAAACCAAATAAACATATTTAACATAACAAATTAAAGATAATACTACCACTAACATACCTTCAGAAACCAATGAAGAACCACTTCTTCAAACAAAAACTCCAACTACTTCTCTTCCTACTAAACATATTTTACCTTCCAAACCTTGTGATGGTTTTTCCTCTTCCAAAACTCATTGGAACTTCTTAGAGGAACTTAAGTATATGCCTTGTGAAATTCCTTTCATGGATTTAGTTCACACTTTTCCCTATTATCATAAATTACTAATGCAACAAATCCAAGAAATCAAAGAACCATCTTCCTTAAAAGAGGACCAAACTTATCATGAGCCTCAACCAATAGAAGTTCATACCATTGAAATTATTTTTCATTCTTCAAAACCTTCCATAGAATTCCTTGATAAAGACATGATCAATGATGAAATTATCTCTCAAGCCAAAAATCCACCTCTCTTTATTAAAATAGCCATTAATACCACCCTTTTTGTAAAGTATTAGTAGACAAAGGATTGAGAATTAATGTGACATATCTTTGGATCATTCATAAACTTGGGTATAACAAAGATCATCTTAATCAAACTCATCTAACATGTCATGGATTTGACAAGACCAATCAAAATTTATTTGGTTTTTTTTTTGCTCCCTCTTACTATTGGACCCAAAACTGTATGTACTAAGATTATGGTTCTCGACTTAAAATTATCTTATAACATACTCATAGGATGCCCATGGACTCATCACATGAGGCATATTACCTCTTCTTAAATACAATGGATCAATTTTATTCATAATGGTAAATGGTATAAATATGAGGTTGATCCTAACCCATGGAGTATTTAGCTTCCCAATCTTAAATATCAATATCAGATTCCCAATATTTAAAAAATTAATCGTGCACCTTTACTTTAATTTGTCAATGTGAATCTAGACTTACAAATCATTCTTGTTGATTTAAAAAATGATGAGACAAACATATTGCAAAACATATGCAATACTACCAAGCTACCTCCTTACATTTCTGAGTGGCTTCCCCATTCTTTATTACCTTGTGATCATACCATCCCTATTATCAATGAACTCACCAATTTCCCTTCTCCATGTAATATACATGAAGCATATTATATATAATATGATTTCACTTATAATGATTATGGAGTGGCTAAGTTATTTTAAGACCTTTTAACCATGTTGACTCATAAATCTATATATATATATATATATATATATATATATATATATATATATATATATATATATATATATATATATATCACCTTCAAAATTTCCTTTGGAGACATAAACATGTACTATCTCTCCCACCTATGATGATAAATACATTATGGCCCAAGCTCAATAATGAGACTTATATGTTCAACACTATTAGCAAACCTTAGCTAAAATACATGTTTTTAACCAAGATGTTCATACTATTTCTATAAACATTGAGTTATAACCTAAAGGTTATGTACCTCTAATTAATTATCCACTTCTTGAATTCTTAGATTATTGATAAAATATTACCTCTCACAAATTCATTACTTCTATAACCTTTTATACCTCCTATGACATTGATCACTCTATCAGACAGTTTCCCTACCAATGATTCTAAAAATATGCCTATTATCAATCCAACTAAATCCAATCAACCTTCATCCATAGTTCCACCTACTCTTAAGATCACTCTTGATGCCAAGGCCATAGACATATGCTAGATAAATTTTAAATATAATCACCATGGTAATAAAATTATTTATCTTGAAGTAGACATGGAATATTATGGACCTTTACCTATGTTACCTAGTGATGAAACCATACTTGAGTTTCTCCATACTCGAGAACCTCAACTTCCTTAACAACATCACAAACTTGGGAATTTCAAATGTGAGGCCCCTCATTTTAACAACTTCATTGCTAGCATCGATCCAAAAACCAATCCCATTTCCTCTCTTCCTAATGCACCATATCATTTTTAAGATAAAAATGCTATGTTTATTGAGGAAACCATGAGAATAGAATATGGTACACAGTCATGTCCTTAACCTATAACAGTTTCTCTATAACTAAAACCAATTAATCATGATAATTTTAGTCTATTATTATATAAATATCATGATAATTTATCTTGGTCATATGAGGACATGTCTGGTAGCAATCCTAGTATCATTGTGCACAACATAATCGCATACCCTAACACTAAACCTGTTTAGCAAAAATAACATAAATTTCCCCTTGAAGTTTCCACCCTATACCATAAATAAATTATAAAATTAATTGATTAAATTTTTATTAAGTTGGTTATTATTTTTAATAGGTGTCCAACATTATTCCCATTCACAAAAATGTTACAATGGTTATTCACATCTGTATCAACTTCTATAATCTCAACCTCACTTGTTCCAATGACAATTTTCCATTACCTTCGATATATGCCATCATAGATTCCACTGATGGATATGAAATGTTGTCCCTCATGGATTATTTTTTTGGATAAAATCAAAGTCACATCACCCTTGAATACCAACACAAGGCAATATTCATTATGGAATGGGGATCCTATTACTATTTTAATATGCCCTTCAGCTTTTAAAATGTCAAAGCTACCTATTACTATGTTAAGATGCCCTTCAACTTAAAAAATGTACTTACCTCATGAGTTTAGGTCAATCTGATGATTTGTTCATAAAATGGCTTATCGTATATACTCTATTAATTCCATTCTTAAGAAATTTAATATTTTAGAATGGACTGATACTTATCATAAGTAATTTGAAAAAATTAAATAATCATTATTTCATCCACCTACCCTTTTACCACCTTCCAATGATTGCCCTTCGATTTTGTACAATTATTATACTCCTATATTAAATGGGGCAATGCTTACCCAATAAGATGATATTGGAAGAGAGTATGTTATTTATTATATTAGTCAAGGCCTCATTGATTACAAAAAATGTTATATCAAAATCTAACATGATTGCCTCACTATTTATTTCATAGCTAAAAAGCCACATCACTACATGCTCTATCAAACAACCTATGTCATCATCCATTTTGACCCACTTCCTCACTTTTTCTCTAAAACATTTCTCCTTGGAGATTACATTAGCAATTGGAGGGTTCTCTTAATGGAATTTTATCTTCGCATAATAATGTAAAAATTCATCAAAGGGCAATTTATTATTGACCAACTTGTAGTGGCTTCTATACTTGCTACTAATCATCTTCAAGATAGTCTCCCTAATGATAACATTCTCCATATTAAAGGTCTCAATCAGGTTATCTCTCTTAAATATTACTTTTATAACTTCACTCCTAATTTAGAATCAAGTAATCAAGAAGATACTTATGTCATTCCCCTACTAAATCCAAATTATTTATCAAATAATTTCCAAAAATTATCATTAATTTACACAAAAACACCTAGACCCTCTAATTTGATGTGTCAAATATCTCCAAAGAGCTAGGGTCGATTGTATTCTAACTAGTCCTCATGGTAAAATAATCCCTTTTGAATTTTGAATCACCTTTGATGTCACTAATAAAATGGTAGAATATGAATCATTAATCTTAGGCATGAAAGTGGAACTTGACTTAGATATTCCATATCTATATGCTTTAGGTGACTCCCAACTTATTTTTCATCAGGTTAATAGTGATTACCAATGTAAAAGTGAAAATATTATCGCTTATCATCAAATGGATACCACTCTCACCAAATTTTTTGCCTCTTTTACCATTGAGCCCATTCCAAGAGATTATAACTCTATTATTGACTCTCTTTCTTCTTCAACATCCTTATTTCATCTACATCAAGTCCTTTGTGATTCCCAATTTCTTATTTCAATAATAAATTCCCCATATTCTATCTAACTACAAGATTTACTTATTTTCACATTGAGGATATCACCATTTGATAGATACCATGGTATAAATACATTATCTAATTCCTCTAACATCAAACTTATCCTTCAGAGATGGATTCTTGTGAAAAGACTAGAATTCATAAACAAGATTTTAAATGTCTTTTGATACAATACCCCTTATTATAATAACATATAAGGTACCATGATCCATTTTATAATGAAATAAGAGGTCCATCCTCTCCTTAAATAAGCACATGAGGGTATTTTCAATGGTCACTATAGTGTACATGCTATAGCACACAAATGCCTACGCATGGGATACTTTTGACCTACTCTCAAAAAGGATGCATAAATTTTTCTAAAAAGTGTAGACCTTTCAAAATTCATGTCAATATAATCCATTTACCACCATCTAATCTCAAAAAATTATGTAATTTCTTTGACCATTTTCCATGTGGGGATTATATCTCATTAGAAAACTACCTTGGTCATAAGATGGGCATGTTTTTATCATCACGACTACTAAATATTTTACCCAATGGGTAAAAGCCATACCTCTTATCAATGTCACAAGAGTAACTATTTAAAAATTTATCCTTAACCAAATCATTTTTCATTTTGGATTTCCCCATACTATCAGTTTTGCTAATGGTGACAATTTCAAGAACAAGGATGTGAAGTAGTTATGTGCTAAATTTAAAATATCTCATTAATTTTCCACCCCTTATCATCCACAATGTAATGGACAAGCTGAGGCAACTAATAAAATTTTCAATAAAATCCTTAAAAATACCATCTATGAAACCTACATATATTGGCATCTTCATTTATATCCCACACTTTGGGCCTATCATACTAGCATATGTATTACCATTGGGGCAACATTATTCTATCCAGTCTATGGTTCCAAGTTTATCCTACCATTAGAATTCAATCTTCCCTCATATATATCTCTTCTTACGATATCATTCATAATGAATGAATACATGAAGCTTGCCTTCATACTATTGATCTCATTGATGAGCATCATCTAGATGATATAAAACATAATCACCAATACAAGGCACATATTGCCAAGTAACATGATAAAAAGGTTAAACTATACACTTTCAATATTGGTGATCTAGTCCTTAAATTTTACTATACCCATGATAAAGAAGGAAAATACACCCAAAAATGGTTGGGCCCTTACTTAGTGAAAAATATTTTTGGTCTTAGCACCTATCACCTCCAAACTAATGAAGTTCATGTTTTTAAAGAGCCCACTAATGCGTAATTCTTGAATAAATACTTTACATAGATATTTACCTTCTTATCATATCTCTATATGCTATCTTACTAACACTTTTTGTAGGATTTCTACATAGGTCTCACCCTCTATAGTAGTATCTTCCTACACAAACCTTAGGCCTTCCCTTAGTCCTTTGGTTTATTTTTCTCATTAGTTACATTGTAATGTCATGGATAGGACCCAGTTTTCCCTATGAATTCTTTTTTCTTTCATATATTTATTTGTCATATCAATTTTTTTATTTTCCAATTATTTTTGCACCCTCCCAGGTTTTTCTTTTATGAGTTTCAATGTAATACCATGGATAGGACCAAACCCTCATCACAAATACCATTTCTATCATTTTTATTTTCACATGATTTGTTCACTCTCTTAAATTTATCTTTTGTAATTTATAGTGTAAGACCATGGATAGGACTAGGCCCTCCTCACAAATACCACATTTTACCTTTGATATACCCTCTTGGGTTTCTTTTTTATGTGTTGTAGTGTAAGACCATGGATAAGATCAAGATATCTTCATAAAATCACCATTTTATTCCAAAAACACCTTTGTTCCACCAAGTGTTCATTTTATAAAATGTTAAGAAATGGTTACAAGTTTGTGATTCCATATTCTTAGCTTTGTTTTTCTTTATTTTTGTACATAAAACTTGCACAATAAACTATGTTAGCATGTTTCCCTACACTTCCATATATTTTTATGACAAAGAATCATACTTACCTATCATTGTATCCTTTTTCACCTTTATGAAATTTATTATGATTTGAATTAATTAAAATTGTTTCATGTTTTATTCTTCTCGATTTCATTTCCTTTCATTCCACTTTGGATCAAACAAAGTTGAAGTCAAGATAGCACTTTTATTTCACATGAATAAATAAGACTCTAAAACGCCATGCTCTCTAAGTTATCTTTATTAGCAACTAAGTCCCAATTTTTAAAATGATAATAATATTTAACACCCATGTTTGGTTTTCCAAATATATATGGAGGAAGAATATAAAAATTCATCAAAATTTAAAATCCAAATCATTTAAAATGAAAGGCAAAGATAAAAGGCAACATATAAAGTCAAAAGTCAAAATCACACTAAAAGACATGATACATAGCATATTTCCTATCTCCAATCAAAGCTCAAACTCCACAGTTGGCCTCATGATATAGATGAGGTCCATTGAGGTGTGATAGACTAGTCGATTGGGATAGTAGAATTCAAAAATATATAAGTTTTAACTAATTTCTCACACAAGTACCCACTCTTCATAGTATATCAATTTCTATATAAGTGGTAATGAGGAATGGGGAACACGTTATGAGAAGGTAGGTCCATTTTACTTTTCATGCATATATCCTTCATGGGATGATATTCATACTTCATTTGGTGACCCAAGATTTGTGTGTGATTAGCAGCAGTTCTTCAAAGTCCTTAATGTCAATAACCCCCTTGTTTTGACAAACCTAATTCTAAGTGTCTTGACTTCAATAAAGAGTTTCTCTACCTTGATTTTTTCTTCATTTCCCACCACCCATTTAATTTCCCCCCTTGATAAGTAATTTTGATTCTAAATATGTTTTCTCACTTATATATTCCCTCTTCTTCAAATCTTAAAAACATGTTAGCACTACTTTGTTTTTGTTTTATCTATCTTTAGAACAAAATGGTATGCTTGAATGACTATGGATTAATTTATTTACACCATTACTTTACATTTCTATCATTGTCTTGGTTTATTTTAAAAATTTCCATTATTATACCTCATTTTTTTGGACACCTGCATTTATTTCTAAATTTTTTATTATACTTTCCTTTTTTATAGACAACTATGTTTATTTCTATTTTCAGTACTTTTCCATTGTCAAATGAAGTTGGATTGTTAATTCTCACTCACCAATGTTGTTTTCCCTTTTATACACTTTTTCCATTGATTATTGAGTAAGGATTATTACTGATCAATCATCAATGTTGTTTTACCATTATTTGCCCATTTTATTTAAGGATGGTTATTGCTTTCACATTGATGTTTGATTACCAGTTTTACTTGTATCCTTAGTTTGACTTGGTTTGTTTATCTCTCTTACTTAAGGTATACTTGTTTGAGTTTTTTGGTAATTTAGTAGCATTGTCTTTTTATTTACCTAATTTACTCTAAATTTTGACTTGGTCACTTGGTCCTAAATTAGAATTTACCACCCCAGCTTACCAAATTTCTAAGTACATCTTGCCTACACCATTTTAGTTATCTTCACTTTCCTATGTTTATTTGTTTTTTTATCTTTAGTTTTGTATCCTTGGGTTTATCCAAAGCAATCTCTACACCCTCTGTGATCAAAACTAAAAACACAACAAATAAACATCTAGTGATAAATGTAATTCAAGGTACACATACATTACTTTTATTTCACTTATTTCATTTTATCCATTTATTTTCAATTATTTTATGCTTTAAAATACTATTTTTTTAGCTTCAACGTTATGTGTTACTATGTTCTTTTCTCAAAGCACCATCCATGTTGTACCTAAATGACATGTGATGATCTTTGAGTGGGGCATATGTATACACATAATATTTTCAAACTTTACCAATTATTGACATTTTCTCTCTTGTAGGAACCCATCAAGACTTAATCTCTAAGTGCACACCTTAAAGGGTGCATTGAGAAAGGGGTGGGCAGACTATTGGTGTTTCAAATGATTTTTATCCCCTATACCACCATTTGTTATATACATAACCATATTTTATAAACTTCCTTAAGATTTTCCTCCTCCCTTAAACACTCCTCCAAGTAATTCACAACCTTATTTATCCCTTAATCTAAAATCCATTTTTGACATTTATCGAACAATGTCAGCCTAGGCTAATCCTATATTCAAATTAATATTAGCATGATAAAGGTTTTGGTTGGCCTTGGCTGACCCAGACTAGGACCTAACTTACTTTTATCAAGTAACAACACAAGGTCAAATTGGGTTGACCTTATTAGCTAAACTTTTAGAAAGGTTTAGGGTTAGATCCAATTGTATATATATATATACATTAATTTTTCCATTTATTATAGAGATGGGAATTAATTATTCATTTATGCTTCTTTACAATTTACTCTTCAACCATTCTACTTAAGGAGTTATTTGCTTAGGGTTTTACACTTGGAGGGAAGAACTTTGTCTTGTAAAAGCTTACGATTCATTAGGAGGTCCTTGGCTATAGTCCATTATTTATCCTTATCTTCTTTAAAAATACATAATAACCTCTTTCAAAGCACATCTAGCCAAAGAAGAGATTGAGTCTTGATGGGTTCATCTCCAAGGTAAGTATCTCTAACTTTACTCCTATATTTTAGTAGATATAAGTAGCATAAGTAATGGATTTTGAATGTATTTATCTCTCCATGAATTAGGGTTATATCTATACATAACTTAAATAAAATTATTCTATGTATGTTTACTTTCATGTTTATCACCCTCATTTTATGTCACAAGCTTTAATGAGTACTAGACTATATTTTAATTTAATTTGAATATACTTTATGAATATGAAAATATATGACCTATTTAGGGTTATTGCATGGTGTTGCTTGACTAGAGGATTTAGAACCCTATCTAGCGATGTTATTAAGATAAGGGACCCCTTGGTTAAGTCTAGTGGATCCATATTGGTCATGACCCTAAATGTATAAATGTATCAACAAATATATATAAGTGTAAGTATGATTTATCTTCTTTGAGATATAATTGATTAATAAGTCAGTTGTATATTCCATTGTATACACATCTTTCTCCATATGGTCATCAATTTTAATAATAGAATTAGGGATTGGATAAACCACCATTGGGAGCATTTCATTACTTATACCTCTTATTTATAGATACAAGGGGAAAGGCATATGGGTCTCCTTACCTAGAGGGTTGGCTATTATAATAATGTATTCATCTAATAATCTACCTTTAGAGGATTAAGACTCTTCCCTTGGAGTTTTTCCCTAGTTATCTTGGGCCATCAAGGAATCAGGGATAGAACCTACCTACTTTAGAGGTGGGGGAGCCACTTCCTTAATATAAATAGATATAATAGAGAAAATTTTAGGATTCCCCACTCCCAAAGAGGGAGCATCAATTGTAGGGGAAGAAGTGTTGATATCACCCATAAACAAAATAGTTTTATTTTCTCTCTCCTACTCACCAAAAAGTGTTCAACCTTTATTGGGTTCTAAATCAAAGTAGGGATTATATATTATAACAAAATACTCCTTAGTGTTAGAGGAAAGCTTAACAAATACATCATTATCAAAGCATAGAGTCTTACATTACACATTTTTTCTCACCATTACAAGTTTAACTAGTAAGGGACAATTTTTAAAGGTGACCATATTTTTACAAAAAAACATGCATTAATACATCTTAGACCCTTGATAGAACAAGTGTAGGACTCTCATATGATGTTGAAAATAAGGGTTTCAGGGAAGACAATTAATGTCTCTAAGGATATAAGTATCCTAATATGCATATGCACCATAGATCTTCTTGTATCTTCAATCCTTAATACTTCTCCTAAGGGTTTAAGGGATTGAGTCAAAAAGTTACAATGTTATATAGGAAATTATTAAACATAAACCCATCTTGGAGTATATTTAAAGGCAATATCATTTAATTCCAACTAGGGTTCTAAGGTATCAACTTAAAAAGTGACTGACCCACATTCCATAGGTTTTGCTAATAACACACCTTTGCATATCATAATTTTTAAATAAAATAATGAACACTCCCTTTTGAAACATTTTATAAAATTAAATATATATACCCATTTTTTATTCATATAATTAATTTATTTATCAAATAAATTTTTTGAGGGTAGGGAGTTTATATTCAAAAATACAAAAAAAAACCAATATTCATTAAGTAGGACTCTTCCAACTACAATTATATATCCATAGATTCATCAAGAAATAAAGATAGGTTTTTTACTAGACCAAGGGTATTTGATTGGGATGTTTTCACCAATTCCATTGTTACCTATTTCACAGTTGTTGATGACAAATTTTTCACCCTATGAATTCTTTGTGACCTCCTCTTGACAAAGAATTTTTTAGAAGAGCTTCTATCTTGATTTTTCTTTACTTTCTTCCTCGCTTGCTAAATTCTCAATAAATATTTGACCAGGTTAATTTTCAAAATCTCTTGACACCTTATGTGATAAACTAACACTTCAATCATTCAATATCTCCATATGCATAGAGGCCTCATTAATATCCCTCTCCATACAAAAGCACCTAATAAATTCACATAATCCCCACTATCTCCAAAAGCCCCTACAATACATAATTCAAGGGCAAATAGGTTACAATGAGTAAAAATCAAATAATACAAAAAAGGAAAAAAAAAAAAAGGACAATTGAAGACCACAAACTAAGGAACATAAAAACAAATAGCCAACATCACCCAAGCATCATACGTCAAACCAAGGCAAGAAGCTACATGGACGATGGGGTAAGGAGATAAAGGAAGTAAAGAGAAAGATAAGAGATATTGAAGAATATTTAATGGAGGATGAATTTTCATCACCACATTTGTAGAGCTCCAAGCTTCCTAGTATGAGTGATCAGCAAAAAATATATATTAAATATAGCTCAACATGGTAAAAAGGTTGTGGATAGATAGAACAGGTTAAAGTGTTCAAGGAGAAATAAATATGTTCCCAACTTAGCAAGGCTACTAGGTAAAAATAGAAGTCCAACATTAAAAAATAATGTAATAGTATGTCATGTATCACACTCACATACGTTATGAAAATCATTGTGTATTGAAAATTAAAATATGCTATCTACTTAACATGAAATAAATAACATATGTAAATAAGTAAGATAGTAATGTAAGAAAATGCTTGGAGGTCCTAAGTTTTTAATATTTAAAAATATTTTTAGTTTTTTTTTTAAAAATTGACATATAAGAATTTTTTTGAATTTTTTAAATATTTAAACGCAAAATATTTGAAAAGTGATAAGATGAAATCTTCAAAAATAGAATAAATATGAGGGATTTCAAACAATCCACAAAAAGGTGCTAAAGCATAGTGTGGTAAGAAGGGAAGTAAGTAATGTGCCCCCAAAATATGTGGATTTGAATCATACTTATGTAGATAAGAATTTTTGGTGCCTTTAGAAATAAAGACCTATTTTTAGGTGTCACTTTATACTTAAGATAATGTACCATGAACTTTGGAATTAATTAAGTATGTTCATGTGTAATTGTATCATGCTCATAAATAGATGGAGAAATTGATTTTATAATATGCATGTGTGTAACTAGATGATGCTCATAAATAGATGGAGAAACTAATTCTATAATATTCTCTTGAATAGTTATATATACTATTTTATTGTCATGTTTCTCAATATACGTGTTAACCAACTATTTTAAAGCAGTAAATATCATTAGTTCCAAAGGATATTCATATTAGATTCCTATAATTTTGACCACTTGATTACCATGAATATATTTTAGACATTTATGCATTGTATAAGTTATTGCTCTAATATTTTGTATCCAAGGGCATCCTAATAGCATATCAAATACCCTTATGCTTGGTATATCTAATAATGAAGTGGGCATAATGAGATGTCCCAATTGTAAAGGTAGTACTATATTCCCAAGAGTATCATGTGCATGACCATCAAATTATTTTAAAACTATAGAAGTATCCTATAAATATTACTCTATATAACCAAGAGTGTATGGGAGTTTTATAGTTCACAAATTTTATCTTGATCCATTATCTATCAAAACACTATGTATGGATTTCCTATTAACATATGCTTAAATAAAGAATACATGTCCATCTTAATCACCATCAATAACTTTACTATCATCAAATGTAATCATATTGTGTGATGCTTTTTTGATGTTATCAATTGTATTCCAATATGTAGAAGGAAGAGGTTGAGCATTGTATGCATAAGGTACTTCAAAATTATCCTTATTATTTTTTACTTCATGATTAGGAAAAGGATTTTTGTACATTTTGAGATTTAAATTGGCATTTACTTGTGGATTTACCTCTTCATTATGTGTTCCAATATCAATAAGGTATTCATAAATGAGATGCTGATTTTTATGCTTGAACTTAAAACATCTATTTTTTTAATTCCCAATACATCTATGGTAATAACAATATGCATTGCTATTAAAAATTTTAGGTTTTGGTCTATACATGTCTACTTCGATTGGTGGAGGAAGAGAGATGAAATAAAATTCAAGTATCTTTTGTAATAATACATGATGAGGTAATGGTAGCTTGGATAATTTCTTCCTTTGTGGTGATTGTAATTGAAGATTTTGTGCTGATTGTGAAATAATATTAAATATAATATTAGATTCATTCTTGATCTCATTGTGTCTGATCTTATAATTTGGATTGATTTGAAACTTCACATATTAAGTAGGAGGAGCATTTGAAGTATACTTGAGCTTGTTCAAAGTAATCTATTTGACTTCATGCTTTTTTACTATATGGCATAACTCATCAAAATATATGAACTTATCAAATATAATGTTCCCATCAATAATATATTAAATCTTATGTTTGAGATAGAAACATATGTTTATGGAATGTCTAATACAATGATTATAGTCACAATATGCATTGATATCAAAATTTCTAGATTATGGTTTAGACATGGCTACTTCCATTAGTATATGAATAGTGATGAGATTACATTCAAGTATATTTTTAAAAAATACATGAGGAAGTGATGTTAACCTTTAGAATTGCCTTGGTGGATTTTGTAATTGATTTTTTTGTGTTGGTTGTAAGATAACATTAATTGTAATCTTAGCTTCATTCTTTCTTTCATTGGATTTGCTCTTATAGTTTAGATTGTTTTGAAAATTGACATTTGAAGTAGAAGGAATATTTAAAGAATATTTGAGATTATTAAAGTTAATCAATTTGAATTCATGCTCATTTTTGTATGGCATAACTCATAAAAAAATTTGAACTTATCAAACATAATTGACTCTTGGAGTGTAGATAAAAAAATTGAGTGAAGATATCTTAAATATCATTACCAAACATTTAACTTATTGTTTATAGCATAGTCTTATATCTTATAACATATTCATTATTATTTCATTACACCCTTTCTTGAGCTTCATAATTTGATCATATGATAGATTTTCACTAATGCTAATATAAAAGTGTGTAAAAAAACTAATTTTTTAATGGATTGAAATCCTTTCCTGATGGAAGAAGAATATAATAATATCATGTAAGATCATATTATTTTAGACTTATTATAAGGAAATTTTTAATTGTATTAATGGAATACACTCAAATTTTGTTTAAGATCACCTTTGTCTCCGTATAAGGGAAGCTTAGGAGATACAAAGCCAATCATAATGAATAAGATGTAATTTTAGGTGCCCAAAGGTTATGTAACAAGGAACATAAGTCCATGGAGTGGATATTATGAGAAATATTTTTCTAAATTTGAGATAACTTAACTTATAATGCAAGAATTGTATGTTCAATAATAGTATTTATAGAGTTGAATTGGGGAGTGTAAGTAGCATGAGTAGGCATAGGCATGAATACCTATTAAAAACCAAGTGATGTTCCTAAGCCAAAGGATAATGTTATGGTAGTAACTAGAGGTGTAGAAATAGGAATATATGCAATTTATGGAAGTGGAAACATCAAATCTAGGTAATTTGACAATCTAAACAGGAATTAGTTGTTGTGGAGATGTGGCCAATTTAGCTTGATACTCAAATTTTGATGCTAGAAGTAAACTAATGAACTTATTTACATATTAGGGGTTTTTTTAGATACCTTGACAAAATTTAGATAATTATTTCACTTGATTTTGATATACTCCATTAATCTCTTGTGTATCAATATGAGTTTCATGTTCATTATGTACATCATAATTCTCTTCATTAATTTTGGTATTAGAATCGATTTGAATTTCAACTTAATTAGACCAAGGAATTTGAATATTAGAATTTATATTTTTAGAACAAAAATCATGATTTTCCATTGCAAGAGACACCAAATAAATTTTCATAGATTAAAAATGCATACCACTTAATCTAGCACTATGCCTTAGAGGCATAAAATACAATATGAATTAATAGACCTAATGATTATGAATATAATATAATAAAAAATCAAGGTATGAAGGGTGATCTAGGTAAGGTTTTGAATGATTATGTGGGATATCTATTATACTTTATCATTTATAGATTAGTGTTGGCCCAATATTTTAGAACACTAATTATAGAGGCAAAACAATGCATGTAGCCCATTATCCTATCTTTGAGGGTATGATGAGAGTAACTTATTTGAGAAATACACTCCCCTCAAGTACACAATAAATAAAATGGATAAATATTATTATTATTATGGTGTAAAAAAGTTACCCTAGGACTTTAAAATATTCCATGAGGTATAGGTAAATTAGAATTTATGTATAACATTGTCTAGGACCTAAGTATTGGGTGTATCCCTCACTTCATAGTGTCAGTAAATCAGGTCACCACTTAGCCAAAAATGATATCTCTCTATGTACTTTTACAAATAATAGAACATAGTTACTAAAAACAAGTATAAAAAATATAAAATAAAAATAAACTAAATTCAAAATAGTTTTGTGTATAGAGATATCAAATTTCAACCTGAGGTCAAAACATGTTTTTGTATCAGATGTTATCCAAGGTGACAAGAAAACTTCTTTAGTGTCTGATTAAATCCAAGGTTGAATAATATTGAATTATGGTGTCATATTTATATCTAAGGTATAAGGTTATTTCTTTAAATTCCAATAAATGTATATGAATTCTTAGGAAAAAAATCAAGTAAACAACTAGTGTTCTAAGAAAATATGGGTTCACCAAAAATTTTAATGTTTATTTTGATTTACAATTAAATCCTATAAACCACTAAACTATTAAAATATTGATTTATATTATATAATATATATAATTTTAGTTTAAAATATATACACTAAAATGATTTATAAATAATAACTTTTGAAAAATGTGCAAACCTAGGTTGGATCTGACTTATGTTTACTGTGCAGGTAGATTGATGATGAAAAACTAGTTGAGAGGATCTGTGAGATACATCACATATGAAAATATAATTATATGATGTAATAATATATGAATAAACTTGGGTGGACTAGGGTACATTTATAATTTGTAAATTAATTGTGTTCATCTCTTTACTAACTATATATAATATTTTACTATTTTAGTACCTGTAATTATTAGAGGTACACCATTGACTATTTTTAGGTTTTGATGTGACCCATAAAATTACCTCCAACATAAAACCCTAGTTCCTACACATAATCAAAATAGGTATCAAATGAAAAAGGGATGGAATAAATAAATGGTAATAATTGATCCATCCTCAAAATACCTTGTATAATGTGAGTGTTACCTATATATCTCAAAAGGGCCTTAGGCTAATGTAGTACCCTTTTATAGAGTGAGTGTGTGAATATTCATATTTTTATATATGGATGAAAGTAGTAAATTAAATTGAATGATTTATAATTAATTTCTTTGACCTACAATAAAATAACTTTAAACTTCACCTAATATTAATAGAATAAATATGAATTTTAATAATAAATATTAGTTCCTTTTTACTCAATGTATAGTAAAATTTCAAAGTGATTATTAGGTGTGAATTTAATGGACTTGATGTGATTATATATCATTATATTTTAAATATTTCTATTAACCAACTTTTTTTAAAGTATGAGAGATAATACCACACTAGTGGACAAGGTTAGGTTACAGCCCTATCTAATCTAGTGTAATCTTATCCTAGAAGGCTAGAGACTATTAGAACCTAGTTGATAGGAGTCTATAATTAAAATAGTATGTTTAAATGATTTTTTGAGTATTTTAAAGATAGAGAGTGGAATAGTGAATTCTCTCATAGAGATTGCAAGTTAATGAAATTAAAAATAGACAAATTAAGGTAAGGATGTCAACATTAAACATTGTCAAGCAATTAATGATTAAATTTGAGTGTCTATGGTAACATTTTTATTTCCTTTATTAATTATTATGTGATGTTTTAGGTTTTTTTTATTTGTATAATCTATGCATGGTGTGTTTAATTTATGATTAGTATGTTTTCCTTGATTTTTCCATTTATTTTTTGTTATTACATGCTTTGGTTCCATGATATATATCATGTAAATCCACTCTCATTTTACATGATTCATTTCATACAAGTGTTTTATCACTATTTTCCTAGGTTTCCATTATGCTTATGATCCATAAATTATGGTAAAGGCTCAATATTTACATTTGGCATTGATATATTTATCATTGTACTACATGTGTTTAGGCATTCTAATTTTGTGCTTCATTACTTTCACTTCATCCAAGAGGTGGATATTATCATTGTTCTTATTGTTTTCTTACGTGTTGCACTAAGTACATGTTTTTTACTTGAGGAACTTTACTATTGTGACTACATTATTTTTCCTACTTAGAGCATATTACACTTTTGATTTTATAGATCACATCACAAGCAAGTATGGGAGAAAAAATTATACCGCATACATGTTTTCTAAATGATACTTTATTATATCAAACATCAATGATTTTATTTTATATATTACACATGTTTTATGTAATCATTTTATTTTGATATATATTCATCACATGTTTATCCTGCAATTCAAAATGAGGTAATATATTAAATCAATTTTTATTTCAAAATCCCATGATTGAGAACATTTTCCTAATGTTTTTCACCTCTAATCAACGTCAAATATAGGTTGATGTTTCCAAGATGTTTTAATGAAATTGATTAGATGATTTACAATAATATAACTATATATCATTGAATTAATAATAGAATAAGTAGATCCACAATAATAATTAGTAAAAGAGCAGAATACTTGAATATTATGACTAAAACACTTCAAAGGAGAAACCTCCATAATAATTTAATATGAATAGAATTCATAATATGATCCTAAAAGACTAACCACTACCTCTTATATACACTCTACTTAGGCATGGTTATTCCATAAACTGACCATACTAAGGACATCAAGAAATGTAAAAAGATAATATGAAGGTATGTAACCCACAAGTTAGCCACACATATACCTAGACACAGTATAGGTTAAGGTTTTAACATGACCTTCTCATTGATAATAGTGTTATCCTCAATGTTGAATCAAACCAAGATGTTTCTATAGGAATGGTTCATCCTTCCATGTTGCATCTTTAGAGTTCAAGCTATTCAATTTGATCAAGTATTCCTTAATCTCTCTAGTCCTTAGTTGCTTAGTGTGTATGTGAGGGACTTCTTTAGGCTCTAAAATGATTCAACCTTCTTGATCCAATTTTGGTAACTTATTATGAGTGGAAACCCTACGTCCAATTACCTTCTTTATTTAATATACATGGAAAACTAGATAGATGCGAGTGGATGGGGGAAATTCTAGTTTGTCAGCCACACTAACAATGTTTTGCAAGATCTAATAAGAGCCATAATACTTAGGTGATATTTTTTTATTATTTTGTTTTGCTTCAAATATATCTACTTATATGTCTATAAATACACAAAGACCTAATCACCTATGTCAAAATTCCTCTCATTATGATGTTGATTTTCTTGTTATTTTATTTTATTTTGTGCCATTGTTAAATGATCTCATAAACTCATACCTCATATTGATGGTGAATTTGTTGATCAATAGATCAAACCTTGGGATGCACCATTAAGGAGGAAAAGATGGATGGGTTTTGATACCCATACAATACCATAAAGGGAGACATTTTGGAAGAAGTGTGAAAAGAATTTTTATACCACCATGTGATAAGTAGTAGTTAATGAACCCATTTATCTTGTTTATCAAAAACAAAAAAATTAAGATATCATTCTAGACATTCCTTAACTACCTATATTTAATCACCAGATTGAGGATGATAGGATGATCTATGAGCCAAATAGGTGCCTAAACATTCAAATAATTTAGTCTAAAAACTACTAGAAAATATGGGTTCTTAGTCACTTATAATGATCTTTAGAGTACCATGAAATTTTTAAATTATATTGAGAAAAGTAGAAGCTATTGTACTAGAAATAAATTATTGTGATAAAGAATGAAAATGGACATACTTGGTGATTCGATCCATAACTACCATGATAACATTTGTACCCTTAGATTGTGGTAACCCAGTAATGAAATCCATGGAAACTTCTTCCCAATGTTGGCTAGAAATGGATAAATACTAAAAAAAACCTAGGGTTTTAATGGTTTCCCCTTTATTCTATTGACATATCATATATTCAACCACATATTTCTATATATTCCCCTTGATTCCTTCTCAACAAAAAATTGCTTGATTCTATGATATGTTTTCAAAAATCCTGACTGACCTCCTAATGGAGATGCATGAGGTTCTCAGAGGAATTTATTTTTGAGGAGAGAATGCTTAAAAAGTTATAATCTATCTATATACCATAATGCATTCCTGTTCCATATAAAATTTTTAGATCCCCAAAACCTTGTTGAAGATTTTAAATAGAATCATGGATAGCACTATCATTCTCCCATTTTGATCTTACTTCTTCTAGCCAATTTGCCTACCTACCAAATAGTCATTACACATAATAATACCTCAACTGATTTATCCCTCTAGTTTAATACATATGCCACCACATTCTCTTTTCCTTTCTTATAGACTATTTTAAAATCATAGCCTAACATTTTAGTAACCCATTTTTTGTTGTTCTTCAGATGATAATTATTGTTCCAAAAAATATTTGAGGTTATCATGATCACTCTTTATTTGAAAGTGACAACCCATCAAATAAGGTCTATATTGCTTGAATACATGTAGAATATCCATTACCTCTTTCTCATAGATTAGTTTTAGCCTATTTTTTTCCTTCAGTTGGTGACTTTCAAATGCCAGTGGTCTACCTTCTTGTATGAATACAACTCCCATGTCATATCTTGATGCATCACACTCCATAAAAAAAGCATTTGAAAAATTTGGAGTAACCAAAATTAGAGTTGTGCACATAGCCATTTTAAACTATTCAAATCCCTTGGTAGTTAAATCAATCCATTGGAAGGGGCCTTTATTCAATATATAAGTGAGTGGGGCTAAAATTCTATAATAAGTATTGATAAACTTGTGATAGTAACCAATTAGCCCTTGAAGTCCTTAGAGGTTCTTGTGGGTCTTAGAAACCTATCACTCCATCATCACTTGGATTTTTTTAGGATCAAATTTCACTCCTTCATGTGAAACAATATAACCCAATTACTCCACCTCTTGAACAATAAAATCACATTTGGAAGGTTTACCATAAATACAATGTTATTCTAGAATTAAATGTACCTATTTCACATGCTTCAAATGGTTTTCCTAAGTTTTTTGTAGATGAGGATATCATAAAAAACACTAATAAATTTTTTCTCAAAAATGGCTTAAAAATAGTATTCATCAAACTCTAAAATGTAGGTGGTGCATTTGTAAGGCTAAAATGAATGACCATAAATTCATAATCACCTTCATGAGTTTTGAAAGTTACTTTAGTTATGTCCTCATTATGGATTTGAATCTAATTATACCTAGAATGAGGGTCTAAATTGGTAAAATAAATAGAACCATGAAATTCATCTACAAAATCATTAATTATTGGAATAAGAAACTTATCTTTGATGGTGTACTTATTGATTTCTTTGTAGTTTGGGCACATTCTCCAAATATCATCCTTATTATACACCATAACCATAGAGAGGAATATTTACTTTGATTGTGTTGAATGATTCTTGCCTCCAATATCTCCTACACCATCTTTTCAATTTTGCCCTTTTAGGCATATGTATACTTGTAAGGTTTGATGTTTGATGGTGTACTTCCCAGAATGAGCTTGATGTTATGATCATGCACATAGATATGAGGAAATACTTTTGGCATGTCAACAAAAACAACATAATGGTCATCCAACACCCTTTATAAATTAAGATGTGTAAACTCCTTGATTGGTTATACCTTTATGGAAAATAATTATGCCACAAATCCCTCATCACCATTTCTCATAATCTTCATCATCTAATGGGAACTAACTAATTGTGTATATTTATCTCATAGTCCATGTAATTCAAAGATCCTACCTTCTAAATAGAACCTAATAAATAGTTCCTAAAAATTCATCTCAATAGTTCCCAAAGTGGTGAGCCATTACACTCCCAAAATAATGTATACACCTCCCATGGGAATAGAAAACATAAGGGAATCTAACAAGTAGTCTCCTATAGCAAGCTTAATGTTATGGTATTTTATAGAATAATTGACAGTATCACCATTTATAATCATGACCTAAAATTATAGAGTTGGGTAAATGAAATAGTATAAGTGAGTAGCCAACTTATTGTTTATGAAGTTATGTGTAATCCTAGTTTAAATTAACATAGTCACTTTTTATTTCTTTAAGAAACCCACCACCTTAAGAGTTTGAGTATTAATACATGAATGTGTATGACAAGAAATATTAGGTTGAGAATCTTTAAATTCATCTACATGTTCTTATAAACCTACCCCTAAATACTCATCATATTCTTCCTCCTCATTGGCACCATAAATGTAAAACAACTTATTTTCATCACATAGATGTCCTTTGCTCAATTTTTTATCACATCCAAAACACAAACATGATGCATTCTTTTCTTAAATTTATTAAGGTGTTAATTGGGTAGTATATAAAAATGATGGTGCTAGGAAGGTGTGTTCATGAACATTAGTGAAAGGTATTTATTTGATAACTCTTTTTCCTTGACCAAATGTGCCCTTAGTATGGCTTCAAATACATTACTAGGACAAAACATGTGAACCTCTAATTGGATTCTATATTTGAGGCCACTCAAAAATAGTTCAGTAAAATTTTCCTTGGTGATGTCTACCACATGTAAGGAGAGACTCTAAAATTAATTAATGTAATACTTTATAGTCCTAATTTGGTGAAACTTGGCTAGTTGGCTAAAGTAGTTTTATGAGACATTGTTGTAATAGTGGATCTCTAATTATTTAGAAAATATAGACTAGGAAACTAAGAGACCCTTATTTTTATTTTGAGAACATAATTAATGATATTAAATAGACTAATCAAGTTCCAAATATAAAGAGGCCATGACCACCTTTTGTAAACAAGGAGTCTGATGTAGATCAAATAAATTTTCAACTTGAGTAATCCATGTGATTGGATCATTACCATCAAAATTGCATAGGTCCACTTTTGTCATCAATGAATTTGTACCATGGTTGGTATTGTGATTATTTGGAGGATAAGAACCAAATTGGAATGGTGAAGGGTTATTTTTCAATTGCTAAGATGAAAAGTTGGCTAATTATCCAACTGTTTGTTACAATTTATCCCAAAATCTATTTTGATCCATTCTCATCCCTACAAGTACCCCTTTAACCACATCAATATCATGTTTTATACCATGCCCTAGAATTCTGACTTAAGTTGTTGAATTATCTCTTAAATACATGGATCAAAAGTTTCTAACTCCATGTAATATTTGTGAAGAGTTTTAGGTGTTTATTTCCCTTTCTCATGACCACAAGTGTTAGACCCTACCATAAATAAACCCTGAGAGGGTTGTGACCCAAAAAAATGTATCGATAGATGATACTATTGCAATCACCTCACCAAGATGAAAAATTTACTAATGGTTCTTAAGAGACATTAAAACATGCTAATTATGGGAATAATTGTTAATCTCATAGAAAATAAGGAAAATAATTACAAGAAATAATAAGATCATTTTAAAGGGTTATGTAGAGAATTAGGCTATTATAGTGTATTAACCACAACCATCCAATGCCCCTTATCAAAACCATTCATATCTTAGTTTTAAGGATAACTCAGGTTAACTTGTAAATATTATCTATGATATTAACTAAAATTCATAGAAAGGACATTAAACAAACACACATATTCTAAAAGTAAGAAAATAATTCATACAGATCAATTAAGATTGTTTATAATCCTACACTCAAGTACAACTTATCATTCCAAGCACTACTCTAATATAGATCAAGAAATTTCAATTACTCAAACTAAATGTAACATTAAGACTTAAAATTAATCAACATCAATAGCCTATTACAATATAAAAAGGTGTTACTTATACTATGTTTGCATTTGTTTGTAACTTCTAAACTATTTATCTCATACCTATTACAAGTGTATCCTCTAAGTTATTAAAATAAACATTTGGACTGAGTCCAAGAATAATCTAATAAGAAACAAATTAAAACAAATTTTGTGATCCATATGACCTATCA